>CM059203.1:22171321-22277185 GCA_030323885.1 Branchipolynoe longqiensis
GATGGGTGAGTGTGAGCGGGTGAGTGAGTAGGTGGGTGGGTGAGTGTGAGCGGGTGAGTGAGTAGGTGGGTGGGTGAGTGTGAGCGGGTGAGTGAGTAGGTGGGTGAGTGAGTGAGAGTGGGTGAGTGAGTAGGTGGGTGAGTGAGTGAGAGTGGGTGAGTGAGTAGGTGGGTGAGTGAGAGTGGGTGAGTGAGTAGGTGGGTGGGTGAGTGAGAGTGGGTGAGTGAGTAGGTGGGTGGGTGGGTGAGTGAGAGCGGGTGAGTGAGTAGGTAGGTGGGTGAGTGAGTATGAGTTGGTTGGTTATTGCAGTTTTACATCCTGGCAACATCTGAGGTCATAGCAGAACGGAAGGTGAATGAGTAGGCGGGTTAGTGAATGAGAGTGAGAGAAGTGAATGAGAGAGTGAGTGAAGGAGTGAAGGAGGGGATGAATATGAATGGGTGGGTGTATGTAAGAATAAGTTTGTTTGTTTGTTGTTGTTTTACGTCCTAGCAACATCTAAGGTCATATCAGGACGGGTGAGAATAAATGAGTGAGTGGGTGAATAATAAGTCAGCCAGAGAGATTGAGTGAGTGAGTGAGTTAAGTGAATGAATGAGGGAGTGAACGAATGAGGGAGTGGGTGAGTTGACACTGTGGGTGGGTGAATGTATGCGTTAGTGAGTGTGAGTGAGTACGTGAGAGTGAGTGAGTGTGTGGGTCAGTAAGTGAGTGAGTAACTGAGTGAGCGAGAGTGCGTGTGGTTGAGTCATACAAGTTGGTGACAAGTTGTCGCCAAGTAGGTTAAATCTGTCGCATCCTACGTTATCCCAGTGTTAACTCCTCTCCCCCCCCCCCCCCCACCCACGCTCCCCGTTGACACCATACATTGAGGTCTGGCTGTCTGGTACTGAGACAACTAGGTGAATGTGGAGGAAATTATTTTCCACTTTTTGTTTCCCAAAACTCACTCACAGCGCCATCTATCGTTCGCCACTGGATTATTGCCACCCCATCACACACACACACACACACGCACACAGCCACACACACACACACGCACACAGCCACACACACACACACACACTCTATCTCTCCATTTGTATGGTTCGCTCTCTCGTTTTCTCTGGTCCTATCTGTCTGTCTTTTTCTCTGGCTCTCTGTCTCTGTATCTCGCTTTCTCTCAGAATGACCATTGCAGTACCATGAACTGATGATGGTATGTTTTCATAGATCATACAGAATAATATTTCATATCTGACCGCTTTGTTTGTGACATAGGAAAATTACATAATCCCATGATTTTATTTTTCTCTAATTATTTGTTTTTAAAGCTAAATACATAAGTTTGAATCCCATTCGAGTCAAACCAATGACTTACAAAATTGATACTTTTCACATAATTATTGTGTGGTCTGCCACACATGATGGAATAATTCACCAGAGGTAAGATTGATACTTTTCACATAATTATTGTGTGGTCTGCCACACATGATGGAATAATTCACCAGAGGTAAGATTGATACTTTTCACGTAATTGTTGTGTGGTATGCCACACTTGATGGAATAATTCACCAGAGGTAAGATTGATACTTTTCACGTAATTGTTGTGTGGTATGCCACACTTGATGGAATAATTCAACAGAGGTAAGATTGATACTTTTCACGTAATTGTTGTGTGGTATGCCACACTTGATGGAATAATTCACCAGAGGTAAGATTGACCAGATCAGATTCCCAAATGAGATGAGTTGAGTACCCGCCTCGCATTTTGGTAGGTCGTGTGATCCAAACCCTGTCCGAATCAAACCAATGACTTAAAAATGTATACTTGTCACTACCTAGACTTGTATTCGGCATTATTAGGATAGGGCAATGAGCAGTGGAATGAGGAAGACCAATCGTCCACGATTGAAATCTCCCCTGAGTAATCAATTAACGTACAGAAAGAAATCAAAATTGTTTTTTTAAATCGTGACCTCCTTATGTTATCGCCTTATTTTTATTGATTTATTCGTGGCAGTGCACAATCATCATGACAATAAATGGTAACTCTATAGATGCAAACTTAGTATGCGCTTCCAAAGTTGACTTCTAATACTCATTTTTCAACTAATTGTGAATGTCCCAAGAAAATAGAAAAGGTCTATGATATGGATGAAACACATTTGAAAAGCAGGAATTGGAAGCAAACAAGTGCCTGTAAGTGTAACTGGTTATATTGAACTATGATGAAGACCTTTAAAAAAAGGACTTCTCAGCCTTGCTAATGAGTTGTAAACTGAGGTCATCACCTCTGCCAATTTGGATTTCCACCGCTGTATATACCTTACAGTGTCAGTTGCTCTCATACCATGTCTATGTGATGTGTTGTGGGAGGTTAAATCCCATGGGTCGGTACGCTCTGACTTTCTAAATGGTGAAAACAAGACTATTCAGACTTATCCATGATAGGCAGTATAAATCTTCAAGGAAAAGAAAGGGGGAAAAAAGAAGGCAAATGGAGAGGGGCAGAGGCGCCACCTGGAGGGAAGGAGGGAAGTAGGAGCTCCTTGAAGCAGACCTCCAGTCCTCCAGGCCACACACCAACCTCCAGCACCCGACTACCATGATAGGCAGTATAAATCTTCAACAACAACTACCAACAACTGCACAATAAGGTTACAGGAGGTTGGAGGAGACAATAGCAAAGCAGGATAATTCCATTCCATCATAATATGCACATAAGTAGTTTATACATAAAATTATTTTTGCTTAATTGGGTATTTATATTATTCTTTAGCAAAATATTGTATAACTTTGTGTAAATAATGGAACAACTCACAGTCAGAAGAACAGTGCTACGTACCACTGAGAAATGACATCCATATGAATAAATCATTTATCAAAAAAAAAGTTGTACCAACAGACATCAAGTTGATTAAGTAAGCAGTGGAGAATATATCACGGCAAATCCCATGTGCAAGCAAGTGCATAGTAATAGTATTATATGTGGCTTATATGTACAGTAAAGCCTCTCTAACCAGCCACCTCCACAGATCGACCACTCCCCCTATATCGAGCGCTTTATTTGGGTCCCAAACGATCGCCCATACAATACCATTGTAAAGATTTTTAAAGCTGCCTAAACTGACTGCCTCCCTAAATGAACCATTTAAAGTCATGGTCAGTCGAGTTAGAGAGGTTTTACTGCAGTAGTACGAATACATTTATATCCCTAGACTACTTATCAGATAACTAACCTGAAGATAACACATTTTCTCTGATAATGCCCATCATAATGCTCACTGCGATGCAATCTCTGGCACCTTGCCCAGTCTCACAGAAGTATTTAATATCGGACTGATATAAACAATATCACTTTTGTTTAGTTTTGTTATGACTGACCTTGTCTTTAAAGTTGTACAGTCCGAAGGTTTTCAGTTTCTTTCATTTTCTGAGATAGTTATCTTAGGTTTGATCGCTATAATCTACCATACTTTTAGTTTGAAGTAAGAATTATAACAAATGGCTAGCTTTTGAGGGACTTGAAGCGCAACCATGCAATATTAATTCTGACAAGCACGCCAGAAATCTGGTCGCATTGGCTTCTGCAGGACATGGTTCCATTAAATTGCCTCAGTATTCCCTTCTATGTGGCAACAAATGTTCAATAAGGGCACTGGTATCTAAGTTAGGTACATATAATAATCAGATCTAGATAATTGTTTTGGTTTTACAAATTTAATGTTTTCATCGGACTATTCATATTTAAATACATTTAAATGTTTCCTACCACTCAAATCTGATAAAGCTTAATTGAAGTCATTTAAACTAAAAGCATCACATTTTCAAAAGCAAAACACTGTCTAGATTTGAACATACATATCCAACGTAGATACTTATGCAGTTACTAACAATGTGTTGCTACAGAGAAGGGCCTTCATACTGAAGCCTATGCTATGGCATCAGAGCTTAGACAAGCACGCCAAAATTAATTTTGTCTGATTGCACTTCAAATATATCATAACATAGTTATGTAGGATTCAAAGCAAAGTTACTTCGAAGAGTAACTAAGGTATGCTATAAAGATCAACCGAATATATTTATATCAGCAAATGACAAACTCAAAACCATCAGTCTATGCGACTTTAATTAATACTTTTAGTGACCTTTAGTGTGCCTCCAGTGTGTGGTACAACCTTCACTTCGCTCTGGTAAAAATACACGTTCCAGAGGCTTTTGCAACTGAAGCCCATATCGCGCAATAAGTGAATTCAACAAGAAGCATTATAAAATGGCAGCGTTCAACACATAGTCATGTGATCACCCACCTTGTATACTGCTGATCTCCTCCATGGCGGTTTCCTTCAGCGTCTGTCAGCACATGGTTCCTGATGAACGTATCCTCCAGAAGGTACACTCTCCACCCACTACTCCAACAAGTGGGACACTCTCCAACTGCTACGTCAGGCACCACACTCTCTACCGACTGCTCCAGTGGGTACACTCTCCACCCACTACTTCAAATAATGTACTCTCCACCCAGTGCTTCAGGTGCTTCACTCTCCACCCACCACTCCAGAGGGTACACTGTTCACCCACTATTCCAGAGAGTACACTCTCCACCCACTACTCCAGGGATGTGGGCACTCTCTATCCACTGTTTTGGGGTACTTCACCCTCCATCCGCAATTCCAGGGATGTGTACACTCTCCAGGCACTGCTTCGGGTACTTCACTCTCCACCTACTACTCCAGGGATATGTGCACTCTCCATCCACTGCGATGGGTACTTCATTCTCCACCCACCACTCCAGGGGTATGTGCACTCTCCAGCCACTGCTATCGGTACATCACTCTCCACCCTCTACTCCATAGGGTGGAAACTCTCCAGCCACTGTTTTTGGGTACTTCACTCTCCACCCACCACTCCTATGGGTACTTGACTCTCCACCCACTACTCCAGAGGGTTTGGACTCTCCATCCACTGTTTTCGGGTACTTCACTCTCCACCTACTACTCCAGGGTTGTGTACTCTCCATACACTGCTTTGATACTTCACTCTCCACCCACTATTCCAGGGAATGTGTACTCTCCATACACTGCTATGGGTACTTCACTCTCCACCCACTACTCCAGGGATGGGTGTGTACTCTCCATGTACTACTCCAGGTGAGGAATCAAACAAACAGCGACTGCCAGGATAAGTGTGCACATGTTTCCGGTTAGCGCACTGTTCTCCACAATCTGCTGATCTTCGCTACACATCACTGCATGGGACTGGATGGTTGTTGGGTTGATTGTTGGAGTTTAATGTCCTGGCAATGAGACTGGATGCGACGGGAGGTTCAATACAGGCTGCGATTCATGGTCATGCGTCAAAGTCATGGATCGCATCGAAAGGTTCAGAAGCCACATTCAGGTTATTGAGATTGGCGATCGATTCATAACCACATGATGCTGTGCTTGCCTCGTTATTGATCCATGCATTGATCACTTCATCAGGTGGTTCGCCTGGTAATGCTGTAATCCCATGGTCCACGGTTTCCGGTTACTGCTGCTGAAAATGCTAGACTGATTGGTACCCACATCTGCTTTTGGGGTAGATAAAACATTCACCCCGTACTTGAAGTAGGGGTGAATGACAACGTAGTCCAAATATGGGCGAAAAATGCTTTTGTATCTAAGAGGAAGTGGAATTCCTGGTTCCAGTATCAAATGGCTACCTATATCGGCACAGAGTTGGTGAAATGGGAGAGAATGCAAAAAGGCAACATGGCGGCCACAGAAAGTGGTCGATTTGACTTTTAATGTCTATTAAAGCTCATGTTTTATTATATTTTTCAAATCAAAAGTTGTGGGTAAATATTAAGATCGATGCGAAGAATATATTTTGCTTCTTAAATTAAGAATTTATCTGCTCATTTCATCTACCCAGCATCTAGATCATTTTCGCCAGTTTTGATATCAGGTTGTTCTTCACCTCTACTCAGACTACTGCAGTAGAGGGTGAATCTTTTATCTACCTTTGGGGGGATATTAATTTCTAACTGACAACACGAAATCGTGTTGACCTATTTTATTTTCAAAATGGATATTTCAAAAGCTGGCCAGACACGAATAAATATTGGTCTCTTCTACCTAGGTTGTGTATTCTGACTAATGTCAGTGAGTAGAGAAATTAGCGAACAATATATTTAAATAGGTGTGCTGTATTTGTTCTTCTTTGCATTGTGGCGTTCACACTGCTATTCAAACCATTGCGGCTTTGGAAGCCATTGTAATCTCATCGGAGGAGACTAAAAATGGGAAATATTGCGCCTAGAGCAGGCTTTGAACCCACACTTCTTGCCATTCCAGGGCTAGCATGCTAGCCAACACACTACCTAAGCTCCCTGATGCAATCACCCTTCCTGTCTATGTGGCTCCTTGCCTGAGAGGTCAATGTGGTCTACTAAGCAACTAAGAATACGTAAGTGTTTAAGAACTAACACCAGCATCTTATCGGCTTACAAGGTACTGCGATAAGAGCTAAAAACTGTACTGTATCTGCTAAAAGCTGTAAGGGTCTTAGGTGAAGAGCTGGCATGGTCGCACACAAACCGACAACTCCCATTGCTCTGTCCGATATGGGTCACTCTCCTGAAAACTGGCCAGAAGTGTAATATAGAGAGTTAAAATCTAATATTTGAATTTTAAACATTTTTTGGTTGCAAATGAAAGCTGGAAATCTCCCAATTACATCTATGTCAAATATAAATTGATGAGATTAAAAATAAAGGTGTAGTCCGTGATTAAGCTATTTCATATGGTAGTAACACATGTGTTGTTCAGACGTAACACATGTTTAGGACACTACACAGTCTGCTTAATAAAAATCTAAGCAGAATTAAATAATTTCATACTGAGAAGCATATTAATCATGGCATAATATACAGAAATATGTAGCGCTTATATTGATTAAAAAAAGAAGTAATTCCCAGCCATGCTTTATTCACTGAATAATTAGTGTCCAATATTTGTGTAGCATCCAGACACCACTGGTTACATCTGTGGTGGAAATTTGTAATGTTATTTCTGAAGACATCAAATAATTTTTAGTTTCATTTAAGCATGCATACATGTTAATAGATACTTCCTTTTGATTTGGGAACTGTTTTGGTTGATATATCAATGCAATACAAGATGTTAGTAAGGATCCAACCATGTCCCATATGTCATGCTACAAATGGCTGGCTGTAAAATGAGTTGTTGTTTTTTTTTAAACAAAAAACAGTTCATAACTAAAAAGACCAAAGTTGCATGCGGTTTATTTTATTTCCCTTATTTCTTACATTAAATCTAAAAAAGTAGACGTTTTTTATTGATGTTTTAAAATCTCATCCAATGCTGACCAGCTGTCAGGAGAGTGACCCATATCTACACTGCAATACACCACTATGGGATTAGAAATCTAGCCCTAGGAGACACACACACACCTACCCCTTTCCCCATACTGATATGACCTTAGATGTTGTCAGGACGTAAAAGTACAACAACCAACCCTACCTCTTTGCATTACAGCTTTCATACTGCTATTCTGACCATTGCACATTTTGAAGCCACTACAACCAAGAACACTGACACACTTAGTGCTAACGCCAGAATCTTATCTGCGGAAAGAGCTAAAAGCTGTAGTGTATCTGCTAAAAGCTGTAGTGTATCTGCTAAAAGATCTAGTGTATCTGCTAAAAGCTGTAGTGTATCTGCTAAAAGTTGTAGTGTATCTGCTAAAAGCTGTAGTGTATCTGCTCAAAGCTGCAGTGTATCTGCTAAAAGCTGCATTGTATCTGCTAAAAGCTGTAGTGTATCTGCTAAAAGCTGTAGTGTATCTGCTAAAAGCTGTATTGTATCTGCTAAAAGCTGTAGTGTATCTGCTAAAAGCTGTAGTGTATCTGCTAAAAGCTGTAGTGTATCTGCTAAAAGCTGTAGTGTATCTGCTAAAAGCTGTAGTGTATCTACTAAAAACTGTAGTGTATCTGCTAAAAGCTGTAGTGTATCTGCTAAAAGCTGAAGTGTATCTACTAAAAACTGTAGTGTATCTGCTAAAACTATAGTGTATCTGCTAAAAGCTGAAGTGTATCTGCTAAAAGCTGTAGTGTATCTGCTAAAAGCTGTAGTGTATCTGCTAAAAGCTGTAGTGTATCTGCTAAAAGCTGAAGTGTATCTGCTAAAAGCTGTAGTGTATCTGCTAAAAGCTGTAGTGTATCTGCTAAAAGCTGTAGTGTATCTGCTAAAAGCTGTAGTGTATCTGCTAAAAGCTGTAGTGTATCTGCTAAAAGCTGTAGTGTATCTGCTAAAAGCTGTAGTGTATCTGCTAAAAACTGTAGTGTATCTGCTAAAAGCTGTAGTGTATCTGCTAAAAGCTGTAGTGTATCTGCTAAAAGCTGTAGTGTATCTGCTAAAAGCTGTAGTGTATCTAAAAAAACTGTAGTGTATCTGCTAAAAGCTGTAGTGTATCTGCTAAAAGCTGAAGTGTATCTACTAAAAACTGTAGTGTATCTGCTAAAACTATAGTGTATCTGCTAAAAGCTGAAGTGTATCTGCTAAAAGCTGTAGTGTATCTGCTAAAAGCTGTAGTGTATCTGCTAAAAGCTGTAGTGTATCTGCTAAAAGCTGAAGTGTATCTGCTAAAGCTGTAGTGTATCTGTATAGTTGTATCTGCTAAAAGCTGTAGTGTATCTGCTAAAAGCTGTAGTGTATCTGCTAAAAGCTGTAGTGTATCTGCTAAAAGCTGTAGTGTATCTGCTAAAAGCTGTAGTGTATCTGCTAAAAGCTGAAGTGTATCTGCTAAAAGCTGTAGTGTATCTGCTAAAAGCTGGAGTGTATCTGCTAAAAGCTGAAGTGTATCTGCTAAAAGCTGTAGTGTATCTGCTAAAAGCTGTAAGGCTCTTGGGTAAAGAGCTGGTGTGGTCACACACTGACAACTCCCACTGAATTGTCATATATGGGTCATTCTCAGAAACTGTACCACTTTTGTTACATGGAAACCAAAGTGGGTACAATCCAAGTAATAGCAGAAACCACATCCATCCATAACATCTTTTTAACATACAACAACTTCACACAAGATTTGATTGATTACAGTTAAACCAAAAGAATTGTTTCTTACTAGAAGAACAGTTGAAAAAACCATTTAGGTAGATGTATGGTATTGATACGCACATTTTCATATTTTCACTTTCACACAAAATCATATAAGCATATTTTGATACATTTTGTGGGATAGATTAAATACATGTAGTCTTGCTAACATAATTAAAACACAGAGTCGACAATAACTATTTGACTTTGACCCCCTAAAAATAAGGCAAAATCCTTAACAATGTAACGTGGAAACCAAATATGTGGTACACAGTTTCTGAGAATGATCCATCTACACTGCAATACACAACCATAGGATTAGAAATCTGGCCTCGGGAAAACGCCACACACACCTACCTACCAAGTCCCCCCTCACCCCCCCCCCCCGCTCTTCAGGCTGCTGTAACTAAGGTAACCAAGGTCAGCTGATAACAGAAGGAGAGATAAGGTGCGCCAGCTGGCCTACGGTATCACGCGTATCCATGGCGACACCTTCCGCCATCTTGGAGCTTTTAATCATTGAGGCAATGGCCGAGGTGTGTGTTGAGGGTGTGGGTGAGTGGGTGGGTTGGTGAGTGGACATTGGGGCTGGGGAAGGGGGGGGGGGGGGCACTCACGCATGTGGCTCTAAGTAGTGCTGCAACAGGTGCATGCTGGTCGATTTAAAGAGTGGGTTGGTTCTCTGAGTTGGTCAACTAAAGGCAGAGCTCGCATTAAAATTAGGAATGATTGAATAAATACAGCGCTGGTTATCGAAAGGCTGGGTGTAGTTGACTATGGGCAAGGTTGGTCGACTAAAGGCTGGGCTGGTCGACTAAAGGCCAGTCTGGTCAACTAAAGGCTGAGGTATTCGATTAAATGCAAATATGATCGACTAAAGGCTGGGCTGGTCAACAAAAGGCAGAAATGATCGACTAAAGGCTGGACTCGTTAACTAAATGCTGGGCTTGTCCACTAAAGGCTGAGTTATCCGCTAAAGGCTACGCTTGTTAACTAAAGGCTGGTCTGGTCATCTAAAGGCTAAACTGGTTCATGAAAGGCTGGGCTGGTCAACAAAAGGCAGAAATGATCGACTAAAGGCTGGACTCGTTAACTAAATGTTGGGCTTGTCCACTAAAGGCTGAGTTATCCGCTAAAGGCTACGCTTGTTAACTAAAGGCTGGTCTGGTCATCTAAAGGCTAAACTGGTTCATGAAAGGCTGGGCTGGTCAACAAAAGGCAGAAATGATCGACTAAAGGCTGGACTCGTTAACTAAATGTTGGGCTTGTCCACTAAAGGCTGAGTTATCCGCTAAAGGCTACGCTTGTTAACTAAAGGCTGGTCTGGTCATCTAAAGGCTAAACTGGTTCATGAAAGGCTGGGCTGGTCAACAAAAGGCTGGTCTGGTCGACTAAAAGCTGGGATGGTCAATTAAAGGCTGGGCTGCCCAACTAAAGGCTGAGCTGTTCGACTAAATGCTAGGCTGGTCCACTAAAGGCTGGTCTGGTCTAGGCTTTTTGACTAAAGGCTAGGTTTGCTAACTAAAAGCTGGGCTTGTGCCACTAAAGGCTGGTCGACTAAAGTTTGGTTGACTAAAGGCTGAGCCGGGAGTCTACAGGAAACCAGGTTTGACTAGACACGTTGCCTGGTGAAGCTTTGGCCGAGTTGCCTGTCAATCATAGGCTTACTACACACTAGTATTACTAATGGCATATTATGCTTTCATAATTCAGTTACAGAAGGCGAATACGTGATGTTCTTATCACACATCTCACTTCACGTGAATGTACGGCAGCAGGAGAAGGGGGACCGGTTCAGTTGGTTGCTTGGTTGTTGGAGTTTTATGTCCTGGCAACATCTAAGGTCTTAACAGGATAGGTACCGACTTGTGACAGTGCACATTTATGATGACTTCACAGTGCTGCCCCAATGGGAGACCAGGCTGCTGGCACCATGACCCAATATCCCACTCAGTCAAATTAGCCTGACTGTGCTAAATGAGTCCTTGGCTATCCTATTAATGCCGAGCACCAGGCTAGGAAGCGACAAGTATCAGTTTTCTAAGTCATTGGTTTGACTCGACCAGGAACCGAACTCCCGATCTCCCGCACGTGAGGGCTGCGCTCTACCTGTTCGGCCACCACGCCCGGCAGCGACCGGGACGGACGCCAAGTAAACACAGACAAACATGATCTGGGTCATATGTTTCTTGCTACATCAATATGTAACCATGAGACATTATCTGGGTCAGATGTTCCCCATCACTAGCAATATGTAGACTGCACACAATGACTAGCATTATCTGGGTCAGATGTTACTTCGCTACATCAAGTGTACACTATAACTCTAGCACGATCTACACAGCATGTCACTATACTATATCGACTGTACACGATAACTGTTCCATGATCTGCACATGTCCTATGACTACATCAAATGGACACTATAACTGTAGCACAATATTCGCACATCCTACTACTACACCAACTGTACACTATAACTGTAGCATGATCTGTAGCATGATCTCCACATGTCCTACTACTACACCAACTGTACACGATAACTGTTCCATGATCTGCACATGTCCTACTACTACACCACCTGTACACTATAACTGTAGCACGATCTGTAGCATGATCGGCACATGTATACACTGACTGTACACTAATTATAGCATGATCTTCACACACCCTACTACAACAACTGTACACTATAACTATAGCACGATCTGCACATGTCCTACTACTACACCAACTGTACACTATAACTGCAGCATGATATGTAGCATGATATGCACATGTCATACTACTACACCAACGGTACATTATAACTGTAGCATGATCTGTAGCATGATCTGCACATGTCCTACTACTACACTGACTGTACACTAACTGTAGCATGATCTGCACATGTCCTACTACTACAATAACTGTACAGTATATAACTGTAGCATGATCTGCACATGTCATACTAGTACACTGACTGTACACTAACTGTAGCATGATCTGCACACGCCCTACTACTACAACAATTGTACAGTATATAACTGTAGCATGATCTGCACACAACCTACTACTACACCGACTGTACACTAACTGTAGCATGATCTGCACATGTCATAATAGTACTCCAACTGTACACTAACTGTAGCATGATCTGCAGATATCCTACTACAACAACTGTACACTATACAACTGTAGCATGATCTGCACATGTCCTACTACTACACCGACTGTACACCATAACTTTAGCACGATCTGTAGCATGACCTGCACATGTCCTACTACTACACTGACTGTACACTAACTCTAGCATGATCTGCACATGTCCTACTACTACACCGAATGTACACCATAACTGTAGCACGATCTGTAGCATGACCTGCACATGTCCTACTACTACACCGACTGTACACTATAACTGTAGCACAATCTGTGCATGTCCTACTACTACACCAACTGTGCACTATAACTGTAACACTATCTGTAGCATGACCTGCACATGTCCTACTACTACACTGACTGTACACTAACTCTAGCATGATCTGCACATGTCCTACTACTACACTGACTGTACACTAACTGTAGCATGATCTGCACATGTCCTACTACTACACTGACTGTACACTAACTGTAGCATGATCTGCACATGTCCTACTACTACACTGACTGTACACTAACTGTAGCATGATCTGCACACATCCTACTACTACACCGACTATACACCATAACTCTAGCATGATCTGCACATGTCCTACTACTACACCGACTGTACACTAACTGTAGCATGATCTGTACACATCCTACTACTACACCAACTGTACAGTATATACTTGTAGCATGATCTGCACACGTCCTACGCCTACACTGACTGTACACTATAATTGTAGCATGATCTGCACATGTCATACTACTACACCGAATGTACACTAACTGTAGCATGATCTGCACACATCCTACTCCTACATTGACTGTACACTATGTAACTGTAGCATGATCTGCACACATCCTACTCCTACACTGACTGTACACTATGTAACTGTAGCATGATCTGCACATGTCCAACTCCTACACTGACTGTACACTAACTGTAGCTTGATCTGCACATGTCCTACTACAACAACTGTACACTATATAACTGTAGCACAATCTGCACATGTTCTACTACTACACCGACTGTACACCATAACTGTAGCACTCTACACACATCCTACTATTGTAGTATTAGTACTACACCAAATGTACACTATAATCGTAGCACGACGTACACATGTCCTACTACTACACCAACTGTACACTATAACTAAAAGTCTATTTATAAGTATATTATGCTTCTATTATCAAACAGGTTTTTCATGTGGTTATTATTGCAACTGATATTGTCATTTATGTACCAACAAATTGCAATGAACGGCCGGAAGACCAGTGCTCTGGCGCTGACAAAAGACATTATTCGCTGAATAAAATACATTTAGTACCAAAAAAAAATACTACATGTATTTAAGCAATGCCACAAAATGTATCAAAAGTATACTGCATCATTTTATGCTAATTTGAAAATGTCCACATCGATACAATGCATTTACCCACATCATTTTCTCACTTTTTTATTGTGAGACATTAATATTTTGTTTGCTTAAAGTTGCATAGTCCGATTCTTTTGAATTTCTGACATTTTCTGAGAGAAATACATTATGCTAATCATTATAGTCTATATTAGTTTAGCTTGAAGTAATTTCTATTTTAAATGGCTAACTTTGGAGATATTTGACCTCAAAACATACTAAATTAATTTTGGCCAGGATGCCAAAACTCTGGCACCATAGACTTCAGTAGTAACAGGTTCTATTAAATTGACTTATTATGAAACATGCGTAATAAGTGCACCAGTATCAAAGGTGAATACGTAGAATTATGTCTATATAAGTGTTTTGGTTTTGAAAATTTGTTATTTTCATCGGATTATGCAACTTTAACTCTAATCAATGAAATCTTATTTGAATTTGTTGTGCATGCGAAAATGATGTCCGGGACGTGTGTTTGATTTCCATGTTACATGAGTGATATTAACGTATCACTCAATTTGTATAAGATCAAAAGCAAAAAGTGAACTAGTTTCTTTTTTTTCAAACTCTGACATATGCACAACATGTAACTGTAACTTTGTAAGCATTCATATGAACATGGGTTCTGCTTTTATTTGGAATGTTTTCTGCTATTATTTGGAAGGTTTTCTGCTATTATTTGGAAGGTTTTCTGCTATTATTTGGAAGGTTTTGACTCTTGGTTTCCATGTTACACTTTGGTGCCTAGTTTCAGAGAATGAGCCATCTACACACACATATAGTATACCTGAGGCAGCAATGTCCATAGATATGACTTATCCAAGTTCTGTCTGGCAAAGTGTAGATCTACATCATTATATATACCTGATGCAGCAAGGTAGCTATGCCCTAGATAAGTTCTGTCCTGAACAGCATGGTTATGATTGTATCACACAAGTGCAGATCCAACGTGACCTATGACTTCTGACCTCTGACTAATGACCTATGACCTCCCCCTCAGCACATCCAGGCAGACTTCCACCTCACCAGCTGTGCGCCTGCGCACAGCTGCCAGAAGACTCACTGGTTCGCTCAGTGTCAGGATAATGTGACTGAGTGGGATATCAGGTCAGGTACTGCCGGCCTGGTCTCCCAGTGGGGCAACACTATAATTATAAAGTCGCCATGGGGGCGCACTTTCATAAGTCTTACACGTTCTGATATGACCTTAGATGTTTCCAGTATGTAAAACTCCAACACACAACCAACCAACCAACCCGCACCTGCCTGGCACCCCTTCCACACACACACACAGATACACATTCACACACACACTTTTTTTCATGTTTTATTTAACGACGCCTCTAAAGCACATCAATATTTATCATTGGGTTTTGGATGTCAAACATATGGTCATTCTGACATATTTCTTTGGAGGAAACCTGCTATTGCCACATAGGCTGCTCTTTCCACTTAGCAGAATTGATCGGATGACCCACACCTTCACAGTGGACACTCTACCACTTCAACTGCGGTCCCGCTCTCCTCACATACACATACACCCAGACACATACACACTCACATACACACATACATTTACACCCACATACACACCCTCACATGTACACACACACTCACACACATGCACCCACACACATACACTCACACACCTACACACACACCAGCTGACGGCAGTGGCGGGTGTTGTTGATTGATGTATCTGGACTGGACGAAGCTGGTCCCCCCCCCCCCCCCCCGCCCCCGGCCACCACCACTACACAACTGTAGTGATATAACCAGCGCAGGAGACGGTCTGGTTACCTGAGTGGCCTTAACTGCGTCACTCCATCTACACAACACTCCGCGATAGAGAGCGTGAGTGTGAGGATAGTATCAGGGTGGGGTGTAAGGATGGTGTGTGAGGATGGTGTGTGAGGATGGTGTGTGAGGATAATCTGTGAGCATAATGTGTGAGCATAATGTGTGAGTATTGTGTAAGAGGATGGTGTGTCCTGGGATGAGAGACAGTAGCGTAATGGATTATGGTGTAGTGAACACAATGTGGAAGATGCCTCGATACCCTCCGGTAACTGACTGTACAGAGACAGAAAAAGGATCGATCTTCTTTTCGATCCTTTTCCTCTCCCTCTCTGTTTGAAATGTTTCTTTCCCTCGGATCTCTCCTGTCCCCTTCCCCTCCTCACCCCCCTCCCCCTCCCAGCTCTATTTATTTATTTATTTATTTATTTACCCCGTCTCTCGCTCTCACTACCTCCCAGCTCCCCCTCTTTATATCCCTTACCTATACCCCCCCCCCCCCCTCTACGAATCCAGCCTCTTTCCCATTAAATTTACCTGCCACCCCTCGCTACTTCTCCTTCTGTATCAGTTGTATCACCCTACCTTCCACCACTTTCCCCTTGCTTCTTATCAGCAAGAGTAGCCTATGTGGCGGCAGTGGGTGCCTTCCAAAGAAATATGTCAGAATGATGAAATGTTTGACGTCCAATAGCCAATGATAAAATTCAATGCGCTTTAGAGGTGTCGTTAAATATAACAAACTTCCCTTTCCACCACTCTTTCTCTCCGCCTACCAACTCTCTACCCTCTCTTTCACTTTAATAAACAAAGTAATAACCCCTCAGGCTCTTGTCCCTCTCTCTGGCTTTCTTTCTCAAGTGTTTGCCTCTTCCCCTATCTCAACCCCATTCATCCTATCACACTAACTTCTCTCCCCTCTTTCTGTCTATCCCCTTATGCCTCATTCAACCACATATCTCTATCTATTCGACTACCCAGCTCTCTACCTTCTCTGTCCACCCCACTACCCCTCTCTCTATCATTGTCTGTCCACCCCATTATCCCTATCTCTACCTTCTCTTTATCCACACCACTACCCCTTTCTCTACCATTGCTGTCTACCCCATTATCCCTCTACATTCTCTGTCTACTCCACTATCCTTCCCTCTGTCCACCCCCTTCCCCCTCTATCTACCACATTACTCCTCCCCCCATCATCACTGTCTACCCCATTGCCCCTTTATCTTATCTCTGTCTACATAATTACTCCTTTCCCCATCATCTCTCTGTCCACCCCATTACCCCTCTTTTTACCAACAGGTACTGTCTACTCAATTACTCCCCTCTGTCCATCCCATTATACAATCGCTACCTATTCTCTCTGTCCATGTCTCTACCTTCTGTCCCTCTAGAGGCTCTACCCCGGTAGCTCCTTCTCTGCCTGTCCCATAACCCCCTTTCTGTCTATCGTATGTCTGCCTTGCCCATTAATCTTTTATCTAAACCTTGTAGCTTCTCTGCATCTCCCGCTCCAGTAACCTCCTATCTGTACCTTCTATGTTCTCTCTATCTCCCGCTCCAGTAACCTCCTATCTGTACCTTCTACGTTCTCTCTATCTCCCACTCCCTTAACTTCCTACCTGTATATTCTACCTTCTCTCTATCTCCCACTCCCTTAACTTCCTATCTGTATATTCTACCTTCTCTCTATCTCCCGCTGTATTTAACCTCCTAGCTGCATCTTCTTCCTTCTCTGTATCCATATCTCCCCCTATTATTAACCTCCTATCTGTATATTCTACCTTGTGTCTTCCTCTGCCCATTAACGTCCTATCTGTATTTTTTACTTGCTCTCTATCTACATCTCTCCCTCACTAACTTCCTCATTGCATCTGCTATGTTCTGTCCCCCTATCTCTGTCCATTAACCTCCTATCTGAATCTTTTATCTTCTCTCTGTCTCCCTCTCCCTCATTAACCTCCTATATGTATATTCCACCTTCTCTCATTCTCCCTCTCTCCCGATTTACCTTCTCTCAGTACCTGCTACATTCTCTCTGTATCCCTCTCTCTCCCCCTCTCTCTCCCCCTGTTAACCTCCTATATGTATATTCTACCTTCTCTCACTCCCTCCCGATTAATATGTATCTTCTAGTTCTATCTTCTCTCTTTCACTTCTACTCTCTCTCCCTCCCTCATCCCCCACCACCCGCACCCTTCCCCCGCCCCCTCACTCCTGGATTCGCCACCAGGGGCCAAATGTATGAGGGCGGGTTAGAGCTCGTAACCCAGGTGTCGTGCGGATTTCCCGGGTTAGCGGTCAAAGTGTCAATGTATGAGGGCGGGTTAGGCAAACACCTCGGGAGTTACGGTCGAGTTCACTAACCCCAACTTGAGCCTGGGATAACGTGCAGGTTAGGGACCGATTCGGGCCAAATCTATTCAATGCGACCATATTTAACAGAATTACATACTCAAATCGTGAAATTTCATTAAATTAACCCTAAATTCGAAGCGTTATTAAGGCTACTGCCGCATTGGTGGCGATATTAATAGTTATATTTTCGAATCGACGAACGTACAGTAAACAAACCGCCGCCGCCGCCGCCAGTATGGAAAGCGACATCTAGGCGGTGGCGGCGGCGGCTTGTTTACTTTACATTCATCGATTCGAAAATATAAATACTAATATCGCCGCCAATGCGGCGGTAGCCTTAATAACGCTTTGAATTTAGGGTTAATTTAATGAAATTTCATGATTTGAGTATGTAATTCTGTTAAATATGGTCGCATTTAATATATTTGAGCCTAATATATGGCTACAAACGCAGAGGGATTTCCCAAATCTATAAATAACTGAAACGTTAGCTAACCCGCGCGCGCTTTGGACTGATACATCCCCCGTGACACCTATATTAACGCCGACAATAGATACCCCGCCAGCCGCCCTTAACTCCGCAGCCGATAAATTGTGGCTCTTACATTTGGCCCAGGCTGGTGGCAGGCGGACGACTGGTTGAACTCTCCCGATCTCAGCCCCCTAACCCCAGCCTCGGCCTATGAAGCAAGATGATCATGATGTGCCTTGGTGAGAGTCAGTGTGTTACTGTTACACTCACTTCTGTTTTACACTCTCAACAAGTCCCAAGTCGGCCGGTGTAGCTCCGCCAACAAAAACACAAACAGCGGACACCACATAAGCCGTGTTTACACGGGAGAGTTAAATCGCCTCATATAAATCGCCTTGCCTAGTTCGCCTCACATTCGCCGTGTAAACAGGACTCTGGGGCGGATTAGGGCTGATTCGCTTCATCTGATTCACTTTTTGTAATCCACCTTGCGAGGTGGTTTATTTGAAGCGATTCAGCTTGTTCCCGGGCGGCGATAGTATAACATAGTAGTGCCTGCCGGGAACAGGGGGAGCAGTAACTCATCGCTGGTGCCCGGCAGTGTTAGGGCCCGATTACGCCGAAATCTAGTGAATGCGATCATATTTAACAGAATTAAATCCTCAAATATTGAAATTTAATTAAATTAACCATAAATTCCAAGCGATATTAACGTAGCAGCTACATCGGCGTCGATTCGACGAGTGTAAAGTAAACAAATAGCAGTGCTCGCCGGCTACAGGCAGAACTAAGGCTGCTTGTTCCCGGTCGCCGACAGACTTTCAAACTCGCTCGTGTAAACGCGCCACTAATTCGCTTCATATAAATCGCATTGTCTAATTCGCTTCAAAATTCCCCGTGTAAACACGGCTATAGAGATTATAGCATATTACTATCAGTAGCAATGTGGTATCTCTCTCTATCTCCTCTCCGCTGGCCTTGCTCCTCCTTGATATGTCTGAAAAGAGTTCCAGGAGGGGGAGCCCGCCGGTATTTCACTTTCTACTCTTACTCTTTCCGTGTCTATGGCTCGCTGGTTGGTCACCACAGAGCAACTAGACATGGTCCTTTGACTCAACTCTCATTTCTCTTTCCTATACTCTACCATTTTTTTTCTCCCAGGCATACTCCTCCCCCTGACCAAGGGAGTTGTGTGCTTGGGTGGGGCCCTGTACCTTGACGTTTTCTCTCACTTTGTTCTCGTTGCTGGAACCGCCGCTGCACCCATCTTTACCCACCCTTCCTCGAAACCCTTGCTGCTGTCGACTGGATACAAGTGCCCAACTACCGCTCAACTACCACTGGACCGAAGAGATTCGGGGCCGCCTGAACGCTCCGCCGTTACAACATTGTAAAGATGTCCCCAGCTTCTACAACACTCCCTACTGAACTTTAATCTTCAACCAAAGATTGGGCCGATTTATCGGAGCCTCTCTATAAATGTTGCAGTTCTTCAACCAGTAACTGTCGTAAGGTTACAAACCACCCCCACAGTCAAGGTAGGGTGACAAGCCGTCCTCGTCGCATGACCACTATAACAGTATAAGTATGAGCATGACATGTTACATGTAATATATAGACAGGCGGAATCTGTTAACAGGCTAGTATGCCTAAACAGAAGAGTATAAGTATCATATTCAAGCTCAGACTGTCCCAACGAGCCCTATACTATAGTATATACCCAGGAGGGAACCACGAGACTTCACATAACTGGGTGGATGAGGGTGTGGGGGATTCAGGGTGTGGGGTGAGGGTTGGAGGGGGGAGGGGGGATGGATGAGGGGATGGATACAGGGTGGGATACAGGGTGTGGGGTGAGGGTTGGAGGGGGGTGGACGGGAGGGATGAGGGGATACAGGGTGTGGGGTGAGGGTTGGAGGGGGGTGGACGGGAGGGATGAGGGGATACAGGGGGTGGGGTGAGGGTTGGAGGCGTGTGGGACGGGAGGGATGAGTGGATACAGGGTGGGGTGAGGGTTGGAGGGGGTGGTGTACGGGATGGATGAGGGGATACAGGGGTGGGGTGAGGTTGGAGGGGGGTGGACGGGAGGGATGAGGGATACAGGGGTGGGGTGAGAGTTGGAGGGGGGTGGACGGGAGGATGAGGGGATACAGGGGGTGGGGGTGAGGTGGGGTGGTTGAGGGGGGTGGACGGGAGGGATGGGGGGATACAGTGGGGTGAGGGTTGGAGGGGGGTGGACGGGAGGGATGAGGGGATACAGGGGGTGGGGGTGAGGGTTGGAGGGGGGTGGACGGGAGGGATGAGGGGATACAGGGGTGGGGTGAGGGTTGGAGGGGGGTGGACGGGAGGGATGAGGGGATACAGGGGTGGGGGAGGGGTGGAGGGGGTGGAGGGGGTGGACGGGGTGGACGGGAGGGAGGGGATACAGGGGGGGGTGAGGGTTGGAGGGGGGTACGGGATGGATGAGGGGATACAGGTGGGTGAGGGTTGGAGGGGTGGGGGGAGGGAGGGATGGGGGATACAGGGGGTGGGTGGGGGTTGGAGGGGGGTGTACGGGATGGATGAGGGGATACAGGAGGTGGGGTGAGGGTTGGAGGGGGTGGGTGGGAGGGGAGGGGATACAGGGGGTGGGGTGAGGGTTGGAGGGTGTGACGGGAGGGATGAGTGGATACAGGGGGTGGGTGAGGGTTGGAGGTGGTGAGGGATGGATGAGGGATACAGGGGGTGGGGTGAGGTTGGAGGGGGGTGTACGGGATGGATGAGGGGATACAGGGTGGGGTGAGGGTTGGAGGGGGGTGGAGGGAGGGATGGGGGATACGGTGGTGGAACGGGAGGATGGGGAACGGTGGTGGGGTGAGGGTTGGAGGTGGTGGATGGGGAGGAGGGGGTGGACGGGAGGGATGGATACTTGGTTGGGATACGAGCTTGAGGATGGGGTTTGGAGGGGGTGTGCGGGATGGATGGGGGGATACAGGGTGTGGGTTGGAGGGGTGTGGACGGGATGGATGAGGGGATACAGGGGGTGGGGTGAGGGTTGGAGGGGTGGTGGACGGGAGGGATGGGGGATACAGGGGGTGGGGTGAGGGTTGGAGGGGGGTGTACGGGATGGATGAGGGGATACAGGAGGTGGGGTGAGGGTTGGAGGGGTGGTGAAGTCCTGATATGACCTTAGATGTTCCTAGGACGTAAAACAACAACAAACAAACAAACAGGAAGGGATGTCACCTCCCGTCACTAGGGCGACCCTGACCCGAGTATATGCCGATCCTTGCTCGCCGTGCTGTGGTCTACTGTGGCTGCGGTACACATTCTACGTTAAACTTAAACCCTCGCTCCTTCTAGTCCTTGTTAGACTAAGTTAGAGGCCATGTCACTTGGCCGTCTGCTCCATGTTTACAACTACAAGCCGAGTTACCTCCTCCTCCTATGGTGGCCATTCACTGCCACAGTATCCGTATCAGTATCCGTATCGGTACATATCCGTAGTAATCAGTGTGTGGTGTGTATGATGCCGTCTATCCGTGAGCATAGATCCGTGTGTGTGTGTGTGTGCGTGTGTATGTGTGTGTATATGTGGGATACGTCACGGTACCAGTGGGTGTGACCTAGTTTCCCCCCTCCCGCTCCATCCTCCCCCCCCCCCCCACTCCCACCCCCACCCAACTTGGCGGCCTGCGTTCCTTTCGTCGTTTGGGCCAATCACAGAACGCGCTGATCTCCAAGCGGAATCTCTGCCCTCCGCCTGCCATCCGCCTGCCATCCGATGGAGGTGGTCGGAGACTCCGCTTGGAGAGCGGGGATCATAGAACGCGCCGTCTCCAAGCGGAATCTCTGCCCCCAAAATCTCCGCTTACCTCCGGCGGGTGGGGAGAGACTCTGCTTGGGGAGTGCGGCAACAGGCGAAGTCTAACCTAAATCAGTGTCACAGTTGAGAGTTAAGAGGTCGTCAGTGAATTTGCAGAGGTGATGGCATGGGGAATCATACTGTTATTTTTTTCCCCTTTTAGATGCATTGAAAGCGTTCACTCTTGTACTATGTAGATCCACCAGACGGGATGGCCGAATGAGTTAGAGTGCCTGTCTCCCGTGCTGGTAGATCGTGGGTTCGAACCCTGATTGAGTCAAACCAATGACTTAAAAATTGATACTTGTCACTTCCTAGCCAGGCGCTCAGCATTATTAGGATAGGGCAGGGACTGGTTGGCTCAGTGTCAGGATAATGTGACTGAGTGGGATATCAGGTCATGGTGCTGGTGGCCTGGTTTCCCAGTGGGACAGCACTATAAAGTTGCCATGAATGCACACTGTCAGAAGTCGGTACCCGTCCTGATATGACATTAGATCTTACTAGGACGTAAAACAGCATACAAACAAACTATGTAGATCCCTTATGCCTGGTACACACCTACCGTTTGTGCGCACACACCTACTGTATACGATCTAAAACTGCCCGTTTCGCACACAAAAATCGCAAGGTGTGCGCTCCCCGTGCACACCTAGCGATTGCGATTCGCGCATAAAACCTCAGTTTTAGGGCTAAAACCGGCTGATTAAGATTGCAATTCGCGATTCGAAAAAAGAATCGGCCCGTTTTCAGTTTTAAGCGGGTCGGGTCGAGTCGCGAGTTTTAGTGCACGAATCCTATACGGGAGGTGTGTACTAGGCATTATTTTTTAACTCACAAAGAGGGACATTCCCCTATGCATAGTGAGAATTCTTATATTTTGTTACATTACCGACAACAACGCTGTAAAAATACATTGTCGGTAGGGATTTTTTTATGGTTAAAGCTGCATGCAAAGTCCGATGAAAGCATCAACTTTCAAAACCCAAACACTTACCTAGATCTGATTCTACTAAGTTAGCTACGAATGCACTTATGAAGCCTATAATGGTGCACAGAATATAGGTTGGCATGTTTTCACTTCAAATGTCCCCGTTTAAAATAAGTTACCTCAAAATGGAGTAAAGTATATCCTATTATTGTATTAATGCCGAGCGCCAGGTTAGGAAGCGACAAGTATCAATTTTATAAGTCATTGGTTTGACTTTATCGGGAACCGAACTTCTGAGGTTCCGCATGCAAGGCCCGCGCTCTACCGATTCGGTTACCGCACCCTGTCGACTTAGATGAACTTAGTAAAATTAATATTGCAAAATGCTGCAGGGGTGCACAACATGCGCACAAGCATTAATCATCTGATGATTTAGTGATTTTGGCTCGGTGATGTGAGAATGTTTAGATCATCACGCAGTACACACCGGGCGCGGTCGCCGAATCTGTAGAGCGCGGCCCTCGCGTGCGGGAGATCGGGGGTTCGCTTCCTGGTCGAGTCAAGCTTCGCTTCCCGGTCGAGTCAAGCCAATGACTTATAAAAAAGGCTACTTATCGCTTCCCCTAGCCTGGCACTCGGCATTATTGGGTTGGGCAAGGACTGGTTAGCACAGTGTCAGGATAATGTGACTGAGTGGGATATCGGCTTATGGTGATGGCAGCCTGAATTTTCAGTGGGGCAGCACTATAAAGGCACCATGCACTGTCACAAGTCAGTACCCGTCCTGATAACCTTAGATGTTGCTAGGACGTAAAACAACAACACACACACGCAGGACATTTACATTAGCTGATTAAAGCTTCAGTCTGATGAAAATATAAATTTGTCTGAACCAACGCCATTATTTAGATTTGATTCTCCATATCTAACTTAGATAGTGGTGCGCTTATTAAACATTTGTCACCACATTGAAGGGAATACCAAAGCAATTTAATAGAACCTGTTACCATCAACATTGTTATCACCATTGTCATTATTACTATGTCATCAGTATCATCATTGATATCATCACATTCATCATCACTACCATCACCACCGACACTGACATTATCATATTAGTATCACCATCATTCTATTATCATTATCTTCACTGTTATCATCACAACCATTGCAATCATCAGTGTTATCAGAATCAATGCCATCATCACCATCATCATTGGTCATCATCATCAGCATGGTCAATATTGCTTTGTCACCATCATTATCATCATCACCATCATTACCTCCCAATAACCACCACCATCATCCAATTACCATAATCACCATCATTATCACCATCACCATCATATGCATCAGCATAATCATCACCATCACAACCACCATCATTAATATAATCAGCATCAGCATCATCGTCATCACCACCATCATAATCACCATAATCATCACCACCACCATCACCACCACCACTACCATTAGGATTTTTTTTTTTTTTTTGGTCCATTAGTTGTTTAAGCAGGGGAAATTTCAGTCATAGACGACTGGTCTTCCTCATTCCACTGCTGGTCGATAGAAAGCCCGAGCCTACACTTTTACCGACACAAGGGATTTTTAACCTCCCACATCACATAGACATGGTATGAGAGCAACCGGCCTTTGATGACGCTGTAAGTTGTACACAGCGGTGGAAATCCAAATAGGCAGAGCTAGGGGCATGGGGAATCGAACTGCCAACACTCAGATTAGGAGTCTGACCTAGAAAAAAGTCAGACACTCTAACCACTCCGCCACAGAGAACACCACCATGCTTGGTTGGTTGTTGGAGTTTTATGAATTGGCAACACCTAAGGTTATATCAGGACTGGTACTGACTTGTGACAGTGCGTACTCATGGAGACTTACCATCATATTCAGGCTGAAGGCACATAAAATAAGACAATTCCACTTTATTTCAGAGGCACAACAAAAACAAATCCATGAAATTCTTTAGCTTTGAATAGACACACATCTATGTGCCCTGCACTCGGGCCTGGGAACCACCCCCACCCCCGCCCCTTTGATAGGGTGGATGGGCAGACACTACATATATATACATATTTGTATATATATATATACGTTTATATACTGATATACATATAAATATACATATAAACATACACAGGTATGCACATATATATATACATATACATATTTGTATATATACATATTACATATGCATATATAACCAACATATACATATGTAGTAGGCTGCACTGACGTCTCAGGCAAGTAACCACATAGACAGGTAGGCATGGGTAGTGTGTTGATATCAGGGAGCCTAGGTGGTGTAATGGTTAGCACACTGGCCCGGAATGTATACATAAATACATATGCAGACATATATACATGACTATATATATGTATATAAATACATATTGTATTTAGAGATGACTGCATCACATATCTTAGAGTGGTCCTCCATTTGTCACTGCTAAGTTAATCCATATGTAGTCTGTGTCACTATCAGACTTATTGCAACAATGCAAGGGGCCTAAGCTCTGACACTTTCACACTCAGATTTTAACCACAAACTGCCATTACCCTAAATAATACTCCATTTATATTTTATTTTTGATTATGCATGTAAATGTACACGTACACATACACATACTTATAAAGTTATATGTATATGTATGTATATGCATATATATATATATATGTTATTTATGTATATATTATATATAATAATAAATATATACAGAATATTGCAATATCAGGTGAAGAATAACTTACCAGTGTTCCTAAATGTAGGGATGACTGTGTCATATCCTTCACAATAGTAATCCATTTGCAAGTAACACATAGACTGTTGTGTAGTGTGTGCCTTCAGAAATATGTGTGTGCAGTGCACTGTGGCACAGACCCTTATAAACCAAATCCAATCCACTCTCACACCTATTCCAAGGGCATAAGCGCTCTGACACCTTCACACTCAGTGAGCTCAGCTGTCAGTGGAGGTGCAGCCCAGAGAACCATTGGCAACCTGAGGTGTGAAACCTTTCTTTGGAATATTTGGTTAAAATCTTATTGTGAAAGTATCAGAGCTTAGGCCACCTTGCAATAAGTATGATAGTGACAGACTACACATGGGTTAACTTACCAGTCACAAATGGAGGACCACTCTACAATATGTGATGCAGTCCTTTCTAAATACAATATGTATTTATATACATATATATATAGTCATGTATATATGTCTGCATATATATTTATGTATATTTGTGCATATATGTATATGTATGCATATGTATGCATATGTATGCATATGTATGTATATGTATGTAGATGTATGTATGTGTATGTATGTGCATGTATATTTATGTATATGTATGTATATGTATGTATATGTATGTATATGTATGTATATGTATATGTATGTATATGTATGTATATGTATGTACAATAAAACCTCTCTAAATCGACCGACCATGGGACCGACTTTAAGTCGTCCGCTTAGATAGTTAGAATATTCTTACAATGGTATCGGTGGGACCCAAACAAAGCGATCGATTTAGGGGAGTGGTCGTTCTGTGGAGGGGTCGGAATAGAGAGGTTTTACTGTATATGTATTTATGTATATGTATGTATATGTATGTATATGTATGTATATGTATGTATATGTATTTATATGTATGTATATGTATGTATATGTATGTATATGTATATTTATATATAGGTATATGTATGACATTTATAATAGGCATAGGTGGTTCATGGGGGAGGAGACGGCAACCTATTGGCGCCGGGAATCCCGGCTTCCTGGTGCCAGGGTTCCCGGCCTCCTGGCACCGAGACTCCTGGCACTGGGCCTCAATTCAAATAATATAAACATGAATAAAATGTGATAACCAAGAATAAAATAAATGAAATATAAATGCAATAATATACTAGGTAAGTTTTAATTAATGTCACTGTACCAGCAAGAAATGTCATATTCGTGGTGATTATGCATCAGATACATAATTACAGTGTTATTTATGAGCATAGTTTACTGGCCTCCTGGCACCAGGCCTCCTGGAACCGGCCTTCCCTTAAATAATATGAATAGAAATAAAAAGTGATAACCAACAATAAAATAAATCAAATACAATAATATTTAAGGTAAGTTTTTCTTAATGTTGTACCAGCAAGACAATCCATATTTGTGGTGATTATGCATCAGATGCATAATCACCATATATATGCATATATATATTGGTATGCAAAAAATATATCTAAATGATGTAAACAGTCCCCACAGGATCTCCCACAGTGGCAAGTGGAAGTATATGAGTGGCCCACAAACCAGCATATACCCCCATGCTTGGCTGGAGGTTCCTCTATTATTTGAGATTTATAGCTATACCAACACAGTACTATCATGGGCAGTTCTGGCCTGTAGCCATGTGTTGTAACTAATGAATTATTTCCTAATATTCACTGTTAATGTACTCAATCCGGTCCCAACTAAATGTCCTGGGAATATTCAGGAAATTAGATATGCTTGTTTTGCTTTCTAGTGATGTATTCCAATATGAAAACATCCCGAAACTCAGTGTGCCACAACCATACTTGTGAACCTGCACATTAATCCTATATAAAATTTGACCTTGGTAATTGAACCGGGGGTCGAATTAGGTATATAACCACCATTGCCCAAACGAGGTAAGCTCTCCAGCCTGGCCACCATCTAAGCACTAATTCGGAAGCCCGCACACAGGTAGAATCAGATCTTTGTAATGGGTTTATATTAAGCACACACTTAATTGGTCAAGATTTATATGCTGTATACATGAATTGTGACTTTGCATGGCACTAGTGCGGTTGGAAAGAACAGGAAACGCTGTCTTATCAAAGTGACATGCATAGAAAGACCTGCTGAGTTAGAATCGCTTTGCATAATTATATGTTAATCTGGTATATTATCCACTTGCCAACAAATATGGCGAGCAAAATTCCAGGTCTGAATGACCAAGGTCCACATAAGCATATTCAGCGCTGTAAGGAGCGGGACAATCAGCCACGTGCCAACCCGTTTGAGCCCGTTTGAACTTGCCTGAAATAGACTTTCCTCTTCTCATGTTCTCAAGAACTCAGTGAAGTAGAATTCGCTGATATGCGCAGTTCAAAACTTCGATTTTATTCAAAATTAAAAGAAATAAAGAACAATTTGGCATAAACATGGTGCACAAATGCAATATTAATACTTTATTCCGTGGAAACGATGGCCATATTCGATTATCACGACCACAACTCGGATCATGCGAGTTGCTAGAATTTCAAATCAAACATATTGCAAATGGCGGCCCCCATAAAGGGCGGTCATTTGCAATTGAAAAGAACAGCTCTGATTGGCTCAAATTATGGAAAGATCCCATTATTTTTTTTAGTAGTTTCTTGTTCAGACATAGTTACACATATAGAGAGTATAATGTATTATACGTATATAAAAGGGGCGGAGCTCTCGCTTGGTTATCTTAATATTATTACGATATGCTTCTGTTATTATATTGTCCAATCGCTGACTTGCCCGGATTTGCCCCGGTCCTGGCCTACCCCAGCGCCACCACCTGTGGGTTCCTGGCACTACTTGCTCGGGCTGTCAGTCTCTCTCCTGCCTACACTCAAGCTCCCAAACAGTCTACTGGCTGCCTGTTTGCTACCTTGACACTATTTTGTCTGGTTTTTCTTCCGCGATCCGGACGACCGTGCCTGTGAGTCGATTATCGGTTCGATTGGATAGCATCAGGATCGATCTCTACAGCAAGAATTCACATGGATGACGGTATCGTGCTTTAACTTAGATCGGTTGGTCACGTATTACGACCGTCGAGCAGCCCATAAGTGTGTCGACGGTATTCGTAGACGGGGGAGTGGGACATAATATCAAGCATTCGACTGTCTCCTCCCGAGTAGGGGGGTGGGTCGATATAGAGACAGTTATTTCGTTAAACCTCCTGTAATTCCGGGTCCACATATATTCGACTCAGATTCTTTAAACTCAAAATAATATCGCTGGAGCTATCATGCTTTGATTTGGCATCCAGTGTGTCGATATATCGACCAGGAGCTACAAAATTCCTAGTCGTACGTACAGTGAGCTCAATCGACCTAGCACATTCCCTCTGTTTAAAAATAACTGCTCCAAGGTCGCCAGGTGCGGGTAAGCGGCACGCTTAATCCGCTTAGATAATCCGCTTAACTAAGGTCCGCTTTCATGCCAGGCTGCCGCTATTGTTCTGAGTGCGGGTCAAACCACGACACTCAAGACCAATGTTCTTTTGCTAAAACAATCGACACACCTGTAACTATGCGAGATCGGGAGGTGACGTCGACGACTTTGATTCGACCGCTTCCAACTTCGCCGAGTTGTCGCTGGAGGAGCGTGAGTCGACTGCACGCGCGGCTATCGACAAACTCAAGGCAGAGATGAGGGTTACGGCTCTGGAAGACGAACTGGACGATCTCAGAGCAGAACGAGACAGACGACGAAACAGACGCCGGACGACCGTGAGGGACGACCAACACGATTTTCAAGCTGGGACGAACCGGGACGACGCGGACGACCGACTTCATCCACAGGAGGATCGACGGACGACGGACACAGCGCCTAAGCAGCCTCTAGGCACCGACCACGTCGACTCTAAACACGGTCGATCGCGTCGACACTCACGTGGGTCGAGTAGGAGAAGGAGGCGTGATTCTAGGTCAAGTAGTGACGGGAGCTCTTCACGAAGGCGGCGCAGTAAGTGGTCATTGAGAAAATATGGGATGGGCAAGGAAGTCAGGAAGATGAACCCCCATGAACTTGTTAAGGCTTCATGCGACTGGTGCCTGGACATTACTTCCCTCACAAAATCTGACTACAGATCATTTATCCAACATATCGGTTTCATATCAACGCGGGCGCGGGAAGATCATTACAAGGACGTTGCCCATGTCAACCATGTGCTTGCCGTTCGCAAGCTCGGGGAAAGCATCGGGTTCGCGGCATTTTCCAAATCACACCAAGATGAAAGTATTGAACACTACGGCCCACACAATATGAAGATCAAGAGACAAGCGACTAATACATACAGTGCTCGGAGAAGATCACCAGGCAACAACGCGAAGAAGGCCTGTTACGCCTGGAATGGCGATTCAGGCTGCCTAAGATCGGACGACGAGTGCCGCTTCGCCCACGCTTGTTCAAGATGTGGCGCTAAATCGCACAAAAGGTCAAAATGTAAAGATTGACGTGGTCGGACCTTCAACAAGTATAGCCCCCCGACTACAATGGTCCTTCCGGCATCAATTCGGACCCGTCCCCGCTCCGCTCCGGTCAGAACAGTGGATTGGGAAAGAGACTCAAAGATTGAATTGGGGAGGGATTGCCGGATCGGTGATAATAATCGCAATTCGGAGGTCGTTACTGGCTATAGCCACAATGTTGAATTTCTTTGCAGCAGTGATCATCCTAAAGATAGCATTGATTCTAGGACTGTCAACCCTAACCGGACTGAACATCGCAACTTCTCTGATAATGATTGCATGCCATGTCTAAATCTTTCAGCTGGGGTCGAGATCTGTGACGGTGCGGGGGGGGTTGAGGTCAGTCTTACTCATGATCGGAGTAAGGTCTTGCGCTGGGAGCAGCCTGAGGGCGCCAGCAAGGCGGATCGCCTATTTGTAGAGCAGACCGCATCGTGGGGCCTGCTAGTCTACGTTAGTGAAACCAAGGGGGCGCCTCCAAAGAGTTTTCAGGTATCTCGCACCTGTGTGGACGGGATCTGCACTTGTAGCCACTTGATAGCGGGCAAGCCGAGCCAATTTAAACCTTGCAGGTGGTTCGCTGAAATATGTCTTCGGGGCGATTGGGACCCAGATTGGGTTTATCTGTTGATAGGGGTCACTTTTGGTTTTAGGGTGATTAACCCAGGGGTTAAGGTCTCCTATATTCCAGACAAGCCCAGGAGGAAGGCTAAGTGGGAGCGTGACATAATTGCTAAGAAATTCCTCGAGGAGGAACGGGAGGGCCTCATTTCTAGGGTAGATGCCCCCCCTCTCTGCACGCACGAGGCCTTCGTCGTTCCTAAAGACGATGGCGGAGGTCGGGATGTTATCGACTGCAGTATGCCTTCGAACGAATCCGTGAACAACTTCACTGATGAAGTCCGGACCAAATTCTCCTATAAGGGCCTCGATGATGTAACCGAGATGCTCGAGAGGGGTGACTATATGGGGACGATAGACATAAAGGACGCCTATCGTGCAGTCCCCATCCACCCGGATGACCGCCAGCGTCAAGGCCTTCGCCATGGCGATGAGAACCTCGATTACTTTCTGGATAATCGGTTGAGCATGGGCCTGTCATCGAGCCCCTTTATTTTTTCCAAGATTTCGGACTTCATCGTGAGATGCGGTGTTCGCGAAGGCTTGGCCAGAGTCGTAAACTACCTTGATGACTTCTGTCTAGTCGGTGGGACGCGTTCGGAGGTCCAGGGCGCTCAGAGAACCCTCATCCATATCTTGAGAAGACTGTTTTTTTTTGTTAACTTCAAGAAGGTCAGTGGTGTCGAGACCAAGGTTAGGTTCCTTGGCATATTCATAGATTCGGTACGCCTCGAGCTTAGCCTTCCTCCGGATAAATTAGAGAGAACATTAGAGATCCTCCGCAAACTACGCGGGCGCAAGAAGGCCAGCAGAAAGGAGCTGGAGCAGGTGGGCGGGTTGCTCGCTCACTGTGCCAAGGTCGTCCGGGGCGGGCGGACCTTCTCTAGGCGGATCTATGATCTCATGTCTAAATTCAAGCAACCTTTCCATAGAACGAGGCTAGGCACTGGAGTTAGGGAAGACCTCGACTGGTGGTTGAATTTTGCAAGTAACTTTAATGGGAAAGCCAAGATTCTCGGTAAATTTGCCCCAGTTATATCCTGTTACAGCGACTCTTCCAAGTGGGGCTTCGGTGCCCTGCATGGCAGCGATTGGACTGTCGGTGCATACACAGACTCGACGGAAGACATCCTTGACGATTACGTTGGTCATTACCACTTCCGTCCTCCGGAGGATGTCTGGACCGCCCACATCAACGTGCACCTTCCTTTCCATGTGCGGAGCCACCATAGAGGAGCTGAAGGTCCGGGGCGACTGGGCGTCCGAAACTGTCTATTCATATCTCAAGACACCGCTCGGCACAAGGATTGTGAACGACATGAGGGTCGGGGTGGCGCTATGTTCGAGTCAGGCTGGCGTTGGGTTGGGGGGAGACGCTTAGGCGTCTCCTTGGCCTATATTTTGCTGCCCTGACGCAAATAAAGTCTCCTACCCATCACCGCCTCTTGTCTCTCTCCTTGCCGTAGCCCAACTTTATAGAGAGTATAATGTATTATACGTATATAAAAGGGGCGGAGCTCTCGCTTGGTTATCTTAATATTATTACGATATGCTTCTGTTATTATATTGTCCAATCGCTGACTTGCCCGGATTTGCCCCGGTCCTGGCCTACCCCAGCGCCACCACCTGTGGGTTCCTGGCACTACTTGCCCGGGCTGTCAGTCTCTCTCCTGCCTTTGAAAAAAAATTTCTTTTACCGGTAGCCTATATTTTGCTGCCCTGACGCAAATAAAGTCTCCTACCCATCACCGCCTCTTGTCTCTCTCCTTGCCGTAGCCCAACTTTATATATGTATCTTTTGCACAGATTAAAGTGCTTGAAGTATATTTATAATTTATCTACATCGACTTCTGTTTAAATCACACAATATCAGGACTTAAAGAATGGGAAACTATTCCTGCAAGGGTATGCTCAATATGGGACAGTGGTCACCTGTTTTTCCTCCTTTCCTCGCTGTGGACCCTTCTCAAGGTCCAAGTTGACGGCACCAACGGATCACTACTTAACCTACCTTGGTGAGTGACCCTGCTACTCAGGTCGCTCCAACCACATGCACCCTCAACACCAACAACCATATGAAAGAAAAAAAAACTAATATCCCAGAAAGTTTCATTTAAATAATATATATATATATAACTTCATCATCATGCTGTCGGTCGCGATGCAACAAAGACTGCTTTCATTACTTGACTGCCGCTCTCCATTTCGCTCTCTGCTGTGAGAGTTGCATCCATGAGTCAGTCTTAATGTCTCTCAGCTTCAGGTTTCTCTTGATGGTATCCTTGAACCGGAGACGAGGGCGCCCTCTCTTTCTGTTGCCAGAAGACAGTTGAGAATAGAGGATCTGCTTTGGTAGCCTGTCTGATGACATCCTCATGAGGTGTCCAGTCCACCGGAGATTCTTTTTGATCAGAAGATCTTCCATAGAGGGCAGCCCCGTCCATTCGAGTATTTCCTTATTTGTTACTTTGTCCTTCCAGATTAGCCTCATGATTGAACGCAGATGTCGCATCATGAAGGCATGCAGCTTTTTCACCTGTCGTCTGTACACTGTCCAGGCCTCGGCTTTATTCACGTCCAGGGCCCTAGACCACCGGCGGCACCCTTTCAACTCTGATGTCATCTCATTTACATATTCCTTTGTTCTGCGCACATGCCTGGATGTCTTTTATGCATATATTACATAGCCCCTTCACAAGTATTTTTGAGATATGCAATATCTTAAAAATCGTCACCATCACACCAAATTTACATGTTAAAATACAATAATACAGTAATAAAGAGGTAATGTCACAAGTACTTAGCTTTCAACCACAGGTTAGCCAATATCCAAATGTACCCAGTCACTCATGTATTTTGGGTTAATGTCTGGCTGCTTAACCTCCCATATGACACAGTGTCTCCTTTGACATATAATATATAACAACTCTGAAAGCAAACAAAACTTAAACTAACATGCACATATGTGTATGGGTGATTACAGTTTGCATCTGACTAACTTAGAGGTCTAGCCTGTCTGCCGGCCTAATCATCTGACCTGACCTAGTTAGATTAGCTGTGTTGTCAACATTTTACTGCATTGTCTGCACATTTTGTGCCTGCCCGATTGGCTAGGGCTGTACCACTTCTGGAGCCCTTATGACTTGAACCCTGTTCCTATACAACATGTTCCCCGACTCATTTAAAATTTGGTATTCCCTTCCCGAAATTCCTGTTTGACCCAAAATCACTCCTTTCTTCCATTCCCCTGCATGGTTTTTGTACCTGACACTATCGCCAGTTTTCAATGGCTTGTGTGCTTTGCCACACTTTTTGTCGTGGAAAGTTGTCTGACTTTGTTGGCGCTTCGCCGGTTGTGCCCTTTTTGGATTCTGTGTTTCAGGTATTAAATTATCTTCCACCATAGGCAACCTCGCCCTCAACCTCCTGCTCATGAGCAGCTGAGCTGGAGATGCATTAAGCACGGGCAAGGGAGTGTTCCTATAGTTAAGCAATGCTAGCTGAAAATCTGTTTTCATGTCTAGGCATTTTTTTAACATGTTTTTGATCGATTGCACAAATCTTTCGATTTGGCCGTTGCTTCGGGGATACGGCGGACTCGAGTATGTGGCTGTAAACCCATAGTGTCGTGCAAATTCTTTGTACTCATGGCTCTTAAACTGCGGACCGTTGTCCGAAATCACTTGGCTCGGAATACCATGCCTAGCGAAGTTATCCTTCATGGCCTCGATAACCGTGGCAGACGCCGTATCCTTCAACAAAGTTACCTCTGGATATTTAGTGTAGTAATCTATGGTTATTATGTAATTCTCATCATTTATTTCAAATAAATCCGCCATCTCGGACATGTTTGGTATGAACTTGTGCACATAGCCAACCATGCCCAGGAACCTCTGCATGCCTTGTTTGTCATGCTGCTCTGTCATGTCTACAATCTATTCTGTCTGGATCTGGCCTCATGCCTTGTTGGGTAAGTTGATGACCTACATACTTTACTGTAGTTTTGCATATCAAAGATTTTGAATCGTTTAACTTAGCTCGGTCCAGCACTGCTTTCAGTCTGTCGTTGTGTTCCTCCATGGTTGACCCATATACCAAAATATTGTCTGTTACTATACCTATACCAGGTAGATCGCCCATGACATGGTGCATTTCCTGAATAAAAATGTCACTGGCTGTTTTGATGCCAAAAGGCAGGCGGGTGTACCTGTTCCGGCCGCATGGAGTGTTAAACATGCACAATAGTGAACTTTCATAGTCTAGTTCTATATGCCAATACCCTGTCATAGCGTCCAAAACTGAGAAATACTGTGTGTTCGCCGTCTTGCCGATAATTTCATCAATAGTTTTAGTAGGGAATGGCCCTCTCTTTATAGCTTTGTTCAACTTAGTCAGATCCAGACAAATCCTTATCTTATTAGGTTTTTCTATGATTGTTATGGAATTAACCCACTCAGTAGGTTCATCTTGTTCAACAATTACACCCATTTTTACCATACGATCAAGCTTGTCATGCACCTTGTTTTGAATCACATATGGGATCCTCCTAGGTGGGTCGACAACGGGTTGTACAGATTTGTCAATATGAATGACAGCATTCAAATTTATCAGACCTAAACCTTGAAAAAGTCTTTATATTTGCTTTCCAGATCTTCGGCTTGCGCGCTGTGATGTTGTTTAGGGTGGAAATGTTCATCAGCACGCCAGAATGCACCTCGTCCACACGGACCAACAGGTTGAACACAAGACACGCCTGTTTACCCAAGATGGGCTGGCAGTCCCGCACCACTTGGAATGTAAAGTTTCTGCTGTCAATCCCGATCAATGCCTCACCGTCGGGAGTGATCCGATGCCTCGAAAATGTCACGAGCGAACACCGGGTGTTCGCCAGCCACCCCGGTGCGACCCTGTCGGAGATGTTCCTCAGAAGAACGTTAGCCTCCGATCCTGTGTCTAGCTTGAACTTGACTGGATGACTAGTCTAGGGAGTGATAAGACCCAATACAAAAAAAACACAGCAGAGAGCTAATTGGAGAGCGGCGGTTAAGTAATGAAAGCAGTCTTTCGAGGTTAGAAGTTGCACAGTCCGATGGGTTTGAATATTTTGTACATTTTTTGATAAATATGTCAGGTTAATAACTGTAATCTACTTTACTTTAGTTTGAAGTGATTTGCCAAAACTAATTTAGCATGTTTGCACTTCAAATATATCAAAAGTTAACCATTTAAAATTAAAGTTACTTGAAACTAAAGCAAGGTAGATTATAACAATCAATTCAATATATTTATCTGAGAAAAATGACAGAAACTCAAACTCCTCGGACTATATAACTTTAATATGTGCACCAGGACATAAGCTGGATGTGTAGGATAACATATAGAAAAATGTCTTACTTTCGAAAATGTGATTATTTAATCGGATGATGCAGCTTCAACATAAGTAACTCTGATGATTTTCAGATTCTGTAATATTGTTTCAGATAAATATATCGCATTGATCGGCATTATTAGGATAGGGCAAGGACTGGTTGGCTCAGTGTTAGGATAATGTGACTGAGTGGGATATCAGGTCATGGTGCTGGCGGCCTGGTCTCCCAGTGGGGCAGCACTATAAAGTCGCCATGAGTGCACACTGTCACAAGTCGGTACAGATCCTGATATGACTTAGATGTTGCTAGGGCATAAAACAACAACAAACAAACAAAACGATGGCTGAATTGGTAGAGCGCTGCCTTCCCGTAGGACAACTGGTGGAAGGTTGGGAGTACGAAAACCCAGTCGAGTCAAACCGACCTGGCACTTGGTATTATTAGAATAGGGCAAGGATTGGTTAGCTCACTATCAAGATTATATGACTGAGCAGGATATCGGGTCATGGCGCCAGCGGCCTGGTCTCCTAGTGGGGCAGCACCATTAAGTCTAGATAAAAGATTCACCCGGTACTTGTAGTACACGGGTGAACGACAACGTAGTGTAAATACGGGTGAAAATAGGTTTAGTATGGAACATGAACTAGAAACTGTGGCTCCAGTATCAAATGGCTACCCATATAGGCACACAGTTGGTGAAATGGGCGAGAATGCAAAAAGACAAGACGGCGGCACTAGGACGCCGTCGATTTCACTTTTAAATATTATAAAACTAGATATTTTATTATATTTTTCAACTCAAAGGTAGTGGGTAAATATGAAGACACCTACAAAGAATAAATGTTGCTTCTTAGATTGTGAAATTAGGCTCTCATTTCATTAACCCGCTTTTTCGACCTTTTTTATATAGGGCTGGTATTCACCCGTGTACTGTGAGTACCGGGTGAATCCTTTATCTAAATTAAGTCACGCACTAACACAAGTCGGTAACCGTCCTGATATGACCTTAGATGTTGCCAGGATATAAAAGCCCAATAAACAAACTAAGATATGCATAGTCCGTGTGGAAGCGGGGAGTAATTTCCAGCTGGTCTCGCCTGTAGCCATAAGCTGAGGCCAACTTAAAGCACTTTCGCCACTCACAGAGACCATTATTATGGGATGCAATGTCTACACGGATGCACAATTATGTTTTTATGAGAGTAGAGCTTTACAGTGAATCAACTAGAGTTTAAGTGTAGGATGATAACACGAGAAGAGACGGATAGGAATAACAAGGCAAGTGTCACAAGGCGTTCAAGTGTCACTGAGACTGTCAGGTCTCATAGAGATGGCTAACTCACTGACAGGCAAGTGTCACAAGATGGTCAAGTGTCACAGTGATGACCAGCTGTCATAGAGATGGCTAACTCACTAACAGTCAAGTGTCACAAGACGGTCAAGTGTCACAGAGATGGCCAGCTGTCATAGAGATGGCTAACTCCCATACAGTCAAGTGTCACAAGATGGTCACGTATCACAGAGATGGCCAGTTGTCATAGAGATGGCTTACTCACTAACAGTAAAGTGTCACAAGACGGTCAAGTGTCACAGATATGACCAGCTGTCATAGAGATGGCTAACTCACTAACAGTCAAGTGTCACAAGACGGTCAAGTGTCACAGAGATAGCCAGCTGTCATAGAGATGGCTAACTCCCATACAGTCAAGTGTCACGAGACGGTCAAGTGTCACAGAGATGGCCAGCTGTCATAGAGATGGCTAACTCCCATACAGTCAAGTGTCACGAGACGGTCACGTGTCACAGAGATGGCCAGCTGTCATAGAGATGGTGTAAGTCACTGACAGTCAAGTGTCACAAGATGCTCAAGGTGTCATACAGATGGTGTCTCAGTCAGGTGTCAGCGAGACTGTCAAGAAGTATCACCAAGGCTGTCAAGTGGCAGGTGTCTGCAGGAGTGTCAAGTGCCAGTGAGACTCTCAGGTGTCTGGTGTCAGCGAGACAGTCAGGTGTCAGTAAGACTGCCTGGTGTCATCGAGACTATCAGGTGTCAGAATTACTGTCAGATGTCAGCAGGACTGTCGGGTGTCAGTCAGCAGGCCTGTCTCCGAGATCGGCTGCTGTCACCGAGATGGGCTGCTGTCACCGAGATTTAGGCAGCGTTCACCAAGATAAGCAGCTGTCACCAGGTGTCACCGAGACATAGACAACTGTCATTGAGACTTAGGCACCTGTCAGAGAGACATATTCAGCTGTCATTGAGACATATTCAGCTGTCATTGAGACTTAGGCAGCTGTCATTGAAACTTAGGTAGATATCACCAGGTGTCACCGATCTGTTCCCTTCCAAGCAGAACTGCCATGTTTATCGCCTCATGAAACTATGCAAGCCAATACATACCAAGAATGTTTAAACTATTTTCTTCTTCTGGTATTTGTACAAGCCTTTCCAGTGAAACACAGTTCGGTATCTCGACTAAAGAAACCTTGCTTTACACAAATGTCAGCACCTGTTGGGTTTTTTGGCTTGAAGATTTATACTGCCTATTATGGATAAGTATGAATACACTTGTTTTCACCATTAAGCAGTTTGTCGATAAACACCTGAGCCAACACTTTTACAGACCCATGGGATTTTTAACCTCCCCCACCACATAGACATGCTATGAGAGCAACTGGACTTTGATGACACTGTAAGTTATACACAGCGGTGGAAATCCAAATTGGCAGAGGTAGGCCACAGGGAATCGAACCACCAACCTTCAGATTAGGAGTCCGACTTAGAAAAAAGTCAAACACTCTAACCACTCCGCCACAGAGAACACCAACCAAACTGCATTCCTCTATGCGGCTGGTTCCCCAACCGTGTGAACAAACAACCACTGGAGGGTCTTTTGGTGAGTGGAGGTGGGGATGGGGGTGTGGGAATTAACAGTAGACATAGGTCATCGCTGACGATAGTTAGGCCTACTCCAACTACACTGCCTCTGTGACAGGGTTACTATATGACCCATTAGAACAAATTGTCTGTAATCTAAGTTATGGAAATAATCATGTGGTTTTGCAATCAAATGTGTTAAATATATCGCTAAAATATTTATCTATTGTTTGTTTGTTGTTTTACATCCTAGCAACATCTAAGGTCATATCAGGACGGTTACCAACTTGTGACAGTGCGCACTCATGGCAACTTTATAGTGCTGCCCCATTGGGAGACCAGGCCACCAGCACCATAACCTGATGTCCCACTCAATCACATTATCCTGACACTGAGCCAACCAGTCCTTGCCCTATCCTAATAATGCCGGGCACATGGCTAGGAAGCAACAAGACATAATAACACTTCTTAAAGTCATCGGTTTGATGCGCCCAGGGTTCGAACCCACGAACCCATGGGTTCGGATCCCCCGATCTCTCAAAAGAGGAGACGGACACTCAACTCATTCGGCCGTCCCGTCTGGTTTGATCTAAACCCGCAATCTTTTAAGTGAATAATTGATTAAATAATGCACATATATGCACTTAAAAAGTCGAATGGAGAGCTTTCTATGGCTGCCGTCGTGTTTTTTTGGTGTTTTTTTTTCTCATTATTTCCCAACTTCACAGCTCTAAACAAAAATAGATTGCATCACATGCTGAAATCAGTGATTCACACACTTTGCTTAAGGTGATTTGTGTGAAGGCAATGCTCGGATTAAAGTGCTTGTCACACTATGGTGGATTAAGCAACGGACAGAACCGGACAAATAATATTCTAGTCCGGTGTTATTCGGACTTGAAATGTATCGGACGGGTAACGGACGGGTAACGGACGGGTAATGGACGGTAACGGTTGAAAACATATCTAATGATCAATGGACAATTCAGAATACAAAAAGAACTATAACGAACGGCAATGGATGTGTAATGGATATGTAATGGACGGGAATGTACAGGAATGGATGGGAACAGATGGGAACGGATGGGAACAGACGGGAACGGATGGGAATGGATGGTAACGGATAATAACCGCATAGGTCAGTCCGGCGCAATCCATTACAAGTTTTGTGCATGCTCAAAACTTGTAATGGATCGGGCCGGATATCAATGGATGTCAATGGATATGCAATGGATATGCAACAGATACAAACCGGTCTTTGCCAGATATCAACGGACTTTGTTCAGTTTCTTCACATTTCCCCAATCCGGTCAGGTGTGACAGAGCCTTTAGATAAGGTTGTCGCACTGGCACAGTGACCTTATCAGTAGAGCGCGGGCCTCGCGTGCGGGAGATCGGGAGTTTGAGTCCTGGTCGAGTCAAACCAATGACTTATAAAATTGATACTTGTCGCTTCCCAGCCAGGCACTTGGCATTAATAGGATAGGACAAGGACTGGTTAGCTCACTGTCAAGAATATTTGACTGAGTGTGATATCAGGTCATGGTGCCAGTAGCCTGATTTCCCAGTGGCAGCACTATAAAGTCACTATGAGTGTGCACTGTCACAAGTCGGTATCCGTCCTGATATGACCTTAGATGTTGCCAGGACATAAACCTCCAACAACCAACCATGTAGGTTGTAATTCACGCTTACTCTGGTTAGATGTGAATCTTTTATCTAAGTTGGATGTCCTGGTATGACCTTAGATGTTGCCAGGATGTAAAACTCCAACAATTAATCATCAAGTTGGCGAGCGATTGCGATGAGATAAGGAATGACCTGGCTTTGATTTGATTTGGTAAATTACCATGATGGTAGGGCTGTTGTTATTTGTTGGGGGTTAACGTCCTAGCAACAGCTACGGTCATATCAGGACGGGTATTGACTTGTGACAGTGCGCACTCATGGCGACTTCATAGTGCTGCCCCACTGGGAAACCAGGCCGCCGGCATCAAGACCCAATATATCACTCAGTCACATTATCCTGATACCAAGAAAACCTGTCCTTGCCAAATCCTAGTAAAGCTGAGTGCAGGCTAGGTAGCAACACGTATCAATTTAGTAAATCCTTGGTTTGACTTGACCGGGAATTGAACTCCCGACCTTCTACACGGGAAGCCTGCGCTCTACCGCGTCCTGTACCATAATGATAGGAGGCACGGCCTATTTTAATTCGAAAGTGCCAGTCAATTACTTTTCTATATTTTTCTTTGGTTTTAGTGAAGTTTAAACAAATTTAGACTTCTATTCTTTTAGTACATGTTGGTTGATACTGCTGTAGTTTCGGTGCCATCTTCTTTTTTATTGGAAGAGTCGGTGATCTTGTTCGTTACATATTCATCAGTGTGGTAGGACTTCTCTGATTTTTGTAGAGTTAGTTTCGCTTGGTCAATACTTGGTTCTAAATGTAGCCAGAGACTATGTAGCAATTGGCAACAACAAGGCTTTAAAACTAAAATGGGATTGCCAAATGAGTTGAGGGCAAGCCCCCCCCCCCCCACCCCCACCCCCCACGCATTGGTAGGTCATGGGTTTCGAACATAGCCAGGCGTTAACCCTGGTCGAGTCAAACCAATGACTTAAACTTTTTTTTTAAATTTAAATTCTTTTTTTATTGAGGCTGTATTTATACTGTCCATAGCATGTAAGCCCGGGTATCCAGGCTTGTTTTCAATGCTGGCCAGCTGTAGTGTTGGTGTTGTCTTACCAAGCAGTAGCTGCTGATAAGTTATTTGATTGTCTGCATTTCAGTAGCGGATAGATCTGTTGGTACATTTAGTAGCCTATGTTAGTTTAATTGGGGGCCCTCTTGGCATTGAATTTTTGTTCTATTCTTATTACTATGTTAGTTGTTTTCTTAGGGTTCTATGTTAGTGTTTTGGGATTTTCTTGGGAAGAGTTTTCTGCTTTTTTCTACTTAATTCTATACTAGCCTATTTTATTTACATGTCCATAGGCCTGTACGTAATAGGTGGTTGAGTTATGTTTGTTTGAATTTGATTTGATTTATATTGTTGTTGGATATGTTATTTGGCTTTTATATTTCCGGTTATCCCGCCCTGGGCTGTCCAGTTGGTGGGCCGTGGCATATCACCTGCCACATTTATATTTGTCACTACGTAGCCTGGTGTTTGGCATTAATAGGATAGGGCAAGGAACAGTGGAATGAGGAAGACCAATCGTCCACAATTGAAATTCCTCCTGCTTAAAGTTGCATATTCAGATGGATTTGAGCTTCTGTCATTTTCTGAGACAAAAACATTCGGTTGATTGTTTTAATCTACCTTACTTAAACTTGGAGTATTCTTTTATTTTAAATGGCTAACTTTTGAGATATTTGAAGTGCATCCATGCAGAATTAATATTGCCAAGCCTGCCAAAATTCTGACACCATAGGCTTCTGCAGTAGCAGGTTCTATTCAATTGCCTTAGTATTCCATTCTGTGTAGTGACAAATATTTAACAACTGCAATACTATCTAACTTAGATATGCACAATCAAATCTAGATAATTGTTTGATTTTTAAAATTTGATGTTTTTATCAGACGATGCAGCTTTAATTAATCAACTAATGTACAATGCATGAATGTAACCTATGGAAATATGTCTATAAGTCGCACAAAACATAACCTTAGCAGACAACATTCAGAACAAAACATAACAATTCTCATTACCACTGCTTTGTGCTTGCATTAACTCTGGGAAAAACTAATCCCCACAGCAGGACAACATCTGCCTTAGTGTATCCCCACAGTAGAACACCACCTGCATTATAATGTATCCCCACAGCAGGACACCACCTGCATTAGCGCATCCCCACAACAGGATGCCACCTGCACTAGTGTATCCCCACAACAGGATGCCACCTGCACTAGTGTATCCCAACAGCAGGACACCACCTGCATTAATGCATCCCCACAACAGGATGCCACTTGCATTAATGCATCCCCACAGTAGGACACCACCTGCATTGGTGCATCCCCACAGCAGGACACCACCTGTAGTAATGCTTCCCCACAGCAGGATATATGTATCACCACAGCAGGACGTCACCTGCATTAGTGTATCCCCACAGCAGAATGCCACCTGCATGAATGCTTCCCCACAACAGGACACCACCTGCATTAGTGTATCCCCATAGCAGGACGCCACCTGTATTAATCCACCTCCAGAGCAGAACACGACCTGCATTAATGCATCACCACAGCAGGATGCCACCTGTATTAATGCATCCTGAAACGAAGACATGGCCTGCATTAATACATCCCCACAGCAAGACAACACCTGCATTAATGCATTCCCACAGTAGGACACCACCATCATTAATGTATCCCCACAGTAGGACACCACCTGCATTAATATATCACCACAGCAGGACACCACCTGTATTAATGCATCCTCACAGTAGGACACCACCTGCATTAATGCTTCCCCACAGCAGGACACCACCTGCATTAGTGTATCCCCATAGCAGGACGCCACCTGCATTAATGCACCCCCACGGCAGAACACCACCCGCATTAATACATCCCCACAACAGGACGGTACGTTTTGTAATGAACAAATTGAATTAGTAATAGTAGTAGCAGCTGGGAATTAAGCAGGTTTTAACTGTTAACAATCACCCAAAAGATCAAAGGACAGCACATAAGACATGACCCATGTGCACTAATAATAATTCGGTTACTATGGAAACACACACATACCCTATTTGCTGCCATTCTCTAGAAGAGCGTTAGAAATAAATGGCGGCAGTTAATGCAGTGTAACCCATAGCGGTCGCTGTGAATGGTCCTTGGCCAGGCCAGTACTTCAAAGCTTGTTTTATTTAACGACGTCTCTAGAGCGCATTTATTTTTATCATCAGCTATTGGATGTCAAACATATGGTCATTCTGGCATATTTCTTTGTGGAGGAAACCCACTGCCGCCACATAGGCTACTCTTTCCAATACGCAGCAAGGGGTCTTTTATATGCACTTTGCGTCAGAGAGGACAGCACATACCACAGCCTTTGATGAACCAGTTGTGGACCACTGGTTGGAACAGAAAATAGCCCAAACTGCAAATTGGTCCACTGAGCAGGATCGATTGGATTACCCATACCTTCAGAGGTGGACACTCTACCGCCTGAGCTACGTTCCGCACCGACCAGTGCCTCAGTGCTGATAAAAGTGTTATTCTTAAGAGTAATACTTTTGACAAAAAACGTACCTAATAGACCAAAGTTGTTGTCAGACTGGCATTCCCTATACCAGGTATCAATATAGATGGGCCTTAGCTGTCACACATGGTAGCTGGGCCGCGTTCAGGCTACACCTCGGAGACTTCTCGGAGACGTCTCGGACACGCCTTTTGGCTTATTTACGTTCAGGGTGCATCTCGGAGACGTCTCGGAGATGCCTCCCATTTCAGACAGGAGACAAAAAGCGCCTCGAAATTGGCCACCGTATTTTAGTGGTTTAGGCCAGTCAGAGTGCTTCTTTTCAATTGCAAAATGGGTGCCGCCTAGGGGGCAGCCATTTTCGAGGTGACATACTGCTTTACCGTTCAGACTAGCTGACGTCAGGGATTTCCCCGAGATGTCTCGGAGGCATACCCTGAACACAGCCCTGGCAACTGGCAGAATTCCTTGTATTGGGTGTTAGCACAGATGTCCTTTAAGTTGCATAGTCCAATGGTTTTGAGTTTCTGTAATTTTTCTGAGATAAATATATTAAATTGATTGTTAGTATATACCTTACCTTAGTTTGAAGTAAGTTTTATTTTAAATTGCCAACTTTTGAGATATTTGAAGTATAAACATGTAAAGTTAGTTTTGCCAAGCATGCCAGGACTCTGACACCGTAGGCTTAGAACGGCAGTAACACGTTCTATTATATTGACTCAGTACTCCCTTCTGTGTGGCGACCAATGCTTAATAAGTGCATCAGTATCTAAGTTAATAATAATAATATAATAATAATAATATATTTATTTCCACATGATCAATGTACACACAAGTTCATATTTATAATAGTAATTCTTTCACATGAAAAAGGAGAAAGCAGAAGTACAATACTTATGAGGCGGTTTCCCCATTTACAAAATATAACAGATACATTGCTTATATCATAGAAATACTAAATAGAAAAATATAAGTTAAAAGCATATCAACATTACCCTCAATACTGTAAATTACATCTAAATATTTATGTACTAGACTACTATGGATTTTCACTCTGATAAAGCTTAAATATTTTCTTTTTCTTTTTATTAGATATGTAGAATCAAATTTAAATAATTGTTTTGGTTTTGAAAATGTGATCCTTCTTCGTACTATACAGCTTTAATTAACGGAAGCACCATGGCTTGCCTGTGCTAATAGTCTCCAGCTGTCGTGAATATCATGCAGTGTTCGCCGTGCATAGCACAACACTAGGCATGCGCAGAAGAGACAATCCCAGTTGTTGCTATTGGCTTCCGTCCAAACCAAACATGACCTAGTTTCTCGACCCTGTATGTCAAACTCTTAGAGGTATTTTAATGTCTGCGAAGTGGGACAACGTTCTGTTATTGAGATGCTGATCAATATGATGATGATGAAAATGATGGTGATGATGATGCTGTTGATGATGAGGATTATAGTGAAAGTTATTTTGTTGATGTCATTGATGAGGATGATAATAATTGGTGATGATGATAGTGTTGATGTTGTCAATGATGATTATAATTGTGATGATCATGTTGTTGATGTTGTCAATGATGATAATAATTGGTGATGATGATGTTGTTGTTGATGGTGTCAATGATGATGATAATAATTGGTGATGGTGATATTGTCGATGTTGTCAATGATGATGATAATAAGTGGTGATGATTATATTGTTGATGTTGTCAATGATGATGATAATAATTGGTCATGATGATAATGTCATGTGGGTGATGAAAATGGGAAATATTGAGCCCAGAGCATGAGTCGAATCCACATCCCGTGTAATCCGGACCAGTGTGCTAAACATTACACCACCGAGGCTCTTTGATGTCACCACTCTACCCACGCCAACCTGTCTATGTGGTTACTTGCCTGAGAGGTCAGTGCCGACCACTATTCTCATTCCCCTGGAATTGTAAGTCTTTTAAATGGTTATTTAATGCTTACACTTACATACATACAGGCAATGTACTTACATATACATGCACATGGTAGGCTGAACAACCATACAGTGTGTAGCCTGTACAGGATCCTGGTTACAGAATCTAGTGTCGTGGGGCTGATGAAAATTGGAAATATTGCATTGCACCAAGAGGATGGATGAATGGAGCACACATCTCTTGCAATCTGGGCCAGTGTGCTAACCATTACAGACTACTACAATAATAATAATTACCGACGATTTTGATTTTGTGTCGATGATGATAATACTTGGTGATGGTGATGGTGGTGATGGTGGTGATGATGGTGATGGGGGTGATGATGTCAATAATAACGATGCTGACAATGACGATGACAACGATTATGTTGATGATAATGATTGGGGATTCAGTTCTTGTTGCCGAGTTAAACCAATGACTTGAGAATGTATGTGTGTTGCTACATAACCTAGGCATTTGGCATTACTAGGATAGGCACAGGAACCGTGGCCTTGGGAAGACCAATTTTCCGCGATTGAAAATTCCCATGCATGATCAACTAATGTATAAAATTAAAAATTAAATCGTGACTTTAGATGTTGCCTGTTTTTTTTAACATTGCTCGTCGAGAAGCTATGCCAAATTCATACATTGATGATACATTTTTACTAATTTAATCACATTTTTATTATTTATGAATATTCAGTGAATGCAATTTACTAAAAAAGAACACCCAATATTCATTGTATGCTAACTCAGTATTCACTTCTGAAGTCAACCCACAGTATAAGTTTCAGCTGAAAAATGTGAGCCAGAAATTCGAAAATTCTTATTTCACAGATTAACTGAGATTAAGACAAAGGTGGTTTAAAAATGTTGGAATTAAATCAGGATTTGTTCTTCTTCTGATGATCAAACTGGACGCGGAGCTCGAATCTCTGGAGCGCATGCTTCGCATGCGGAAAATCGGGGGTTCAAATCCAGCCAAGTCAAACAAATGCCTTATGAAATTGATACTTGTCGCTACCTAGCCTGGCACTCGGCATTAATAGGAATGGATAAGGACTGGTTAGCTCAGTATCAGGATAATGTGACTGAGTGGGATACCAGGTCATGGTGCCAGCGACCCGGTTTCCTTGTGGGGCAGCCCTATAAAGTCACCATGAATGTGCACTGTCACAAGTCGGTACCCATCCTGATATGACCTTAGATGTTGCTAGGATGTAGAGCAACAACAGACAAACAATCTGATGATCAAGATATTGTGTTACCTACATAATATAGTAGTGGTTGTGTTTTTTGTGTGAATTTTTTATGTTGTCGCAAATGAAGAGAAATCAACCCGAGTGTTTGTGACATTTCCGGGGTTAGCGTCCTCCTAACCCCTCGTTTATCTAGGTCACCACCTGCTGCAACCAATCTACTTACTCAACTCCTTCAGCCAATCCGTCTGTTTGTATTCTTGGCTTTCCATTGTAAGTTTCATTCCAAAGGAAGGTGGAAAGAACAGAACTGTGATTTACCTAATGCCTTTTTATCACAAAAATTAGGGTTGGGCGGGTGGTTTTTATTTTATTTTTATTTTTTTCACTTAAGCTAACATTTCTAGAAGTTTTAATTTTGAAAGTCAAATCTTTTAATTAAGAGTCCCATAATGTGTACATTTATCCCACAGAAAATACAGATTGATTCATATCTTGCCGAGTAATATGTACATTCTATCCTAGCCTGACGCACTCCAAACAGTTGTTTTGTTTAAATCAGGGTTGGGCGCTCTTATAGGCAGGGGCGGGGACGAGCATCACTTTTCTTTTAAAATTTGGAATAAATGGCTAGACGGAGGGTTGAGAATTCGGGGCACTCCTTTGTCTTTCATCTATTATGCTTTTACGTTCTGACTTGGACCAGTGTAAGGGAATTGCTGGCGGGTTTCTGAATGCTAATCACTCACATTAATTATCGGCTGTAAACGCTGATGTTTGAAAGGTGGAGGGTTGGGGATCCTGTGGGTGTAGGTGTGGGTGTGGGTGTGGGTGTGGGTGTGGGTGTGGGTGTGGGTGTGGGTGTGGGTGTGGGTGTGGGTTTTGTGTTGGGTAGGGGAGCGGTTGGTTGGTCGTTGGAGTATTACATCCTGGCAACATCTAAGGTCATATCAGGACAGGTACTGACTTGTGACAGTGTGCACTCATGGTGAGTGTATAGTGCTGCCACAGTGGGAGACCAGGCAGCCAGTATTACCATGACCTGATATCCCATTCAGTCACATTATCCTGACATTGGGTCAACCAGTCCTTGCCCTATCCTAATAATGCTGAGCGCCCGGCTAGGAAGCGACAGCCATAATTTTTTAAGTCATTGGTTTGACTCAACAAAGATTTGGATCCCACGACCTACCAAAATGGTAGGTCGTGGGATCCAAATCCCAACCGAGACAAACCAATGACTTATAAAATTGATACTTGTTGCTACCTAGCCAGGCGCTCAGCATTAATAGGATAAGGGCAAGGACTGATTGGCTCAGTGTCAGGATAATGTGACTGAGTAAGATATCGGGTAATTGTGCTGGCAGCCTGGTCTCCCAGTAGGGCAGCACTATAAAGTTGCTATGGCTGTGCACTGTCAGAAGACAGTGCCTGTCCTGGTATGACCATAGATGTTGCTAGGATGTAAACAAACTAAAACAAAAAAAAAGCTCGTGCAACACTGGTTGAACAGAAAACGCCCTATACCTTGTTTTGTTTTGGTAAGTAGTTTATTCCCAATAATTATTCTTGCTCCACCCCTCACCCCTGGTCTCCGAGAACCAGGGAGCTTGTCCTTTAGTCATGTATAATATTGTCTACACAAAATGTACTCATCTTTTTATATAATATATATACAGGACCCGGTGACCTAATCGACAAAGCGCAGGCTTCTCCTGTGGAAGGTAGGGAGTTCGAATCCTGGTCGAGTCAAACCAATGGACATTGATACTTGTCGTTACCTAGCCTGGTGCTCGGCATTACGGATAGAACATGTTACTGAAGCCTATGAGTCCCGAGCTTTGACAAACATGCCACAATTAAAGTTGCATAGTCCGATGAAGCACCAAATTTTCAAAACTAAAACACTTAGCTAGATTTGATTCTACATACAGTATAACCCCGTTAAACTAAGCTCGGTTAAACCAAACGATCGGTTAATCCAAACTTGTTTCGGCGGCCGGCAAAATACTACCATTTCTCATATAAAAAAGTTGGCTAAACCAAAATCGGTTAATCCAAATTATTGGTTAATCCAAACAAAATTGTCGGACCCCGGGCCACTCCGGTATGGTTAAACCAAACTTCCATGTGGGTATAAAGTCATCTGAGACCCCACTGGCTTTTTTATATGATAAATGGTAGTATTTTGCCGGGCCGCCGAAAGCAGTTAGGATTAACCGATCGTTTGGTTTAACCGAGCAGGGTTTAACGGGGTTATACTGTACATACATAAAAAAACAATCAAAGTGACCACATACATTGTACATTATATGTGCACTACACACTTACTCAAATTCAAAGTCAAAGCCAAAGCTAGGTTAAACCAATGATCGATTAATCCAAACAGATTTCTAGGTTCCCTTCAAGTTTGGTTTAACGAGGTTATACTGTATTTATCTCAGATACTGGTACAGTTATTAAGCATTTGTTGTCACATAGAAGGGCATACAGAGTCAATTTAACAGAACCTGTTACTGCATAACCCTATGGCATAAGAGTTGTGGCGTGCTTGCCAAAATTAATTTGGTGTGTTGTCACTTCAAATATCTTCAAAGTTAGCTATTTAAACTAAAAGTTACTTCAACCTAAAGTAAAGTAGCTTATGATGATCAATCTTATACCCCTGTCACACTACGACGTAACAAGCCAACGTGAGCCTAACGTGGTAATTTTTCGTCATTACGTTGGGTTACGTCATGATGACGTCATAATGACGTTAGAATGACGTCGAGCTACGTCACATTACATCGTGTTACGTCGAGTTACGTCAAGGTTTTGGACATGTTCAAAACTTTCCACGTAGCTCGAACGTAAGGGTTTACGTTCGCCGTACGTTCTGTTCACGTTCAGTGAACGTCAATGACGTTAAACGGACGTTATTCCAACGCTGCTCACTACGTTCAACTACGTTCCACTACGTTCCAAGCACTACGTTGACCCACATTAAACCGAGTGCAAATGCCTACGAGGCTTAATGGGAACGTCAGGAGAACGTCAGGAGAACGTCAGGAGAACGTGCATCATTCAAGTACGTTCAACGTCTCATGACGTGGCTAACGTCACGTAACGTTCTTCTGGCGATGGAATAACGTTCATAACGTTCCGTGAACGTAGTGACGTTGTCCTCTCTCGTTGAATGACGGTATCACTACGCTTTACCGACGTTACGTTCTCGTCCACTACGTTGCATCCACGTTCAACTTCTGCCCAAATTTGCATACTACGCCGAGAAGTTCAACGTTCTTCACGTTCTCCCTACGCTGACGTCATTACGTCGTAGTGTGACAGGGCCATAATGTATTTATCTCAGAAAATGACATAAACTCAAAGCCATCGGACTATGCAACTTTAATGTAGCATGCTTACACTACAAATATCTCCTATGTTACCCATTTAAAATCAAAGCTACTTCAAAGTAAAGCAATGTAGACTATGATCATCAACCCAATATATATCAGAAAATGGTTTTGAGTTTCTGTCCTTTTCTACCCTTCAGCAGTCACATGTTCTATAACACATATGGAGGTGGACAGAGCCTTGAAGTCATATAATTGTTGGTGTGCTCTCCAATGCCTATCCAGTCTTCTCTCAAATGCTTCTAGCATTGGCGCTTTAAAGGGACCAGATATAGGTCGCTTAGACACTACCCGTACTCCGACAAATGCTCTCCAAGCATATGTTTGTCAGTTTTCAGTTTATGCAACTACATATGTGGGGGGAAAATGCTAACATTCGTTGCTTCTGTTGTGTTATATTTAGTCCAGCAGCACTGACATTTTTAGACAACCATATAGAGAAATAAATGTTAGAAATTGCAATCTAAAATGATAAATATAAAGTTCAAATGTTTATTTATCATAACCAACTACGTTTTGTGTGGACAATTGATTAAATCATGTAGATTAATAGACTTTAAAAGTTGAATTGAGAGCTTTCTGTGGCTGCCATCTTGGTGGTTGCCATGGCTTCCCCTGTGTGTGGGGAACCCCTCTAGGTTATGCGATGAGGGAATCCCACCTATGATGTCATTCATACATCACAGACCTCAACTCTCCTCCGACATGTTCAGTGGCATGAACTGAACAAACTATGCAAAGGTATGTTTGGAGAGCTTTTGATGCTGGATTCGTTTGTATCTGGGTGAGGTATAGCCGGCGACTTTAACCACTTGGTCTGGAAGACTGTTCCATGGATCTGTCACTCGAAAGAAAAATGACCGTTTCCTGACCTCAAGTCTGGGCCTCTCCTTGAAGATCTTATACCACTGGCCTCTGGTGTTGCTGCCTATTCTGAGGTTGAACAAACCCGTCGTAACATCCCTATCATAGACTCCAGTAATAATCCTATAAGTCTTTATCACATCAATTACTTTCTTGGTTTACCCCGATCTTTGTCCATATGACCCTTCCTTCCATTGTGGATCCAAATATTATAAACCCAAAGTGCACGCTGGTACAGCAGTCCAAAAAATACACACCACCCTCCCCAGCCACTGGCAGACTATTTATATCGAGTTGATGGCATTGTTATCTTAAACCTGTCACCATGGAGATTCTATTCATAGGTCGGCCGGGTTTAAAATAAGAATGGTTACCATGACAACCACACCGCAGTCGCCTCCATCCATATATCACAGCTGTCAGTAATCCGTCACGGGACGCCGTGCCCGAATCGGTAAGAGCGCTGACTTCCCATGCGGATGGTCAGGAGTTCGATTCCCAGCCGAGTCAATCAAACCAATGACTTACAACATTGATTCTTGTTGTTTTTTGTTGTAGTTTAAAAAAAATAATTTTATGGGATGTTTATGCTGTCCATAGCATATAAGCTCGGATGATCGAGCTTGTTTTCAATGCTGGGCAGTTACCAGTCTGTGTTTCTTAATGCCCCTGTCACATTGCGATGCTTTTCGTCGGTGCGCCGCCAACGCGTAAAATCACTTTTAATCATTGAGACACATCAAACTTTTTGGCATCACCGCAATGTATTGGTAGCGTGTGGTCGACATTCTGGTAACGTATATCGACGCGGGAGAAAAAAACCAAAAAGGTTTGGCGCGCCGTCCTGATATGACCTTAGATGTTGATAGGATGTAAAACAACAACAAACAAACAAAGCAACAGTTTGGCGCAACGTGTGGGAATGACCCTCATGTGCGCGCGGCGTGTGCGTAGCATTCGCATAATGTTAATCCAACACCTCTAATGTATCTCGACGTGCTCCTAACGTCGCCATGATGTTGGCACCCGCGCGTCGTCACACGTCGAAAGTTGTGTGCAAGCGCAAAACTTTTGACGTGCGATGACGCGCGCCGCCGACCCTCGTCGACCGTCGCCATCCATCAACGAATACCAGCGCACGCCTAACGCGCGCATAACGCTTCCTGACATATCCCGACATTGCGTCATAATGTGACAGCACCATAAGATTATGGTTTGTGGTTAGTGATCTATGTTAGTTTTTTTTGATTTTCTTGGTAAGAGTCTTTCTCTTTTTATTTTTTCCTACACTCAATTCTAGACTAGCCTACTCTATTTACATATTATAGACTTGTACGTAATAGGTAGTTGGTTTATGTTTGGATTTGATGTTATCTTGCTGCTTTCTGGCAGGCAGTTACCTAGCCTGGTGCTTCGGCATAACTAGGCTATGGCACTGACTGGTCTTTTTATCTAGGGTAGGGTGATGGAATCAGGGAGCACAACAGGTATTCAGGCAGTGCTGGTTGCCGAGTCGACCACCTACAAGCCTCCAACTCTAACACCAACAAGGGTTTCAGTCAACAACCCACATACACCCCTTTCAATGTTCATAAACATTGTGTATGCGTGCGCAGCTTGGCTGCAGAACGAAGGCACACAGCCATTGAGTTTGCGGGTACGGGCAGTGCAAAACGTTTATTTTATTCAAAATTAATAGAAATGCAGAACCCTAACCATATACATTTAATATAATCTGTTCGTTGAATATGTTTTCTATATTTGTTCCAAGCGGTTTGTGTCTAGGTGGTGTGGTTTTAGAGATATTTAACTTTTCTGTATGAAGATTGCTCACGGCCATTGACAATGCACTGAGTTTGCTGGTATGCACAGTGCAAAACTTGTATTTTATTCAAAATTAATATAAATTTAATATAATCTATTCGTTGAATATGTTTTCTATATGTGTTCCAAGTGGTTTGTGTTTAGGTGGTGTGGTTTTAGAGATATTTCACTTTTTCTGTATGAAGATTGCTCATAGCCATTGAGTTTGCAGTGTGACGTCCTGCATCCAAAAGGTGCGCGCACTGACCTAGATACCTATGCTGACGTCATATGAAATAGGTCTATACTACCCCTGCCTTATTTACCATATGGGGTTTGTTGACCTAGGAACTTTTCACACATGCACACACAAAGAACCGTGTACGGAAATCATAAAAAAGTAGGCTATGTATACAAAACATATATATATAATACACACACACCAAACATCGGCAAGTAAATAAAAAACAAAAACACCATCTACTCTTTCCCCCGCTCCTACCGAGTGTGGTGGCCGAATCGGTAGAGCGCGGGCCACGCGTGTTCTCTGTGGCGGAGTGGTTAGAGTGTCTGACTTTTTTCTATGTCAGACTCCTAATCTGAGGGTCGGCGGTTCGATTCCCCATGCCCCCAGCTCTGCCAATTTGGATTTCCACCGCTGTGTATAACTTACAGCGTCATCAAAGGCCGGTTGCTCTCATACCATGTCTATGTGGTGTGGGAGGTTAAAAATCCCTTGGGTCGGTAAAAGTGTAGGCTCGGGCTTTCTATCGACCAGCAGTGGAATGAGGAAGACCAGTCGTCTATGACTGAAATTTCCCCTGCTTAAACAACTAATGGACCAAAAAAAAAAAAAAGGTCGGGAGTTCGGTTCCTGGTGTCCCGGTTTCAGTTCTCCACCAGTTTCAGTTCTCCACATCGCTTCTGTGCATGCGTCAACATCGAACAGCATCGTCTGCGCATTTGTCAACATCGAGCCACATTCAAACCGTCGCCGATCGCTGCAAATCTCTGCCTCATACTGTCACTATAGTGTCAGTGTCACTAACCTTATCAATTTAATAGAATCTTTTCGGTAAACATGTTTTCTATATGTGTACCAAGCGATTTGTTTCTAGGTTGTGTGGTTTTAGAGATATTTCACTTTTTCTGTATGAAGATTGCTCACTACCATTGACAATGCCTTGAGTTTGCCGGTACGCACTGTGCAAAACATTTTTCAAAATTAATAGAAATCCAGACCCCTAACCATATCAATTTAATATAATCTTTTTGGAAAACATATTTTCTATATGTGTACCAAGCGATTTGTTTCTAGGTGGTGTGGTTTTAGAGATATTTCACTTTTTCTGTATGAAGATTGCTCACGACCCTTGTCGATGCTGTTCGATTTTGACGCATGCGCAGAAGCGATGTGGAGAACTGAAACTGGTGGAGAACTGAAACCGCAACACCGGTCAAGTCAAACCGATGACTTATAAATGTGATGCTTGTCGCTTCCTAGCCTGGCGCTCGGCATCAATGGGACAGGGCAATGGCTGGTTACCTCAGTGTCAGGATTATATGACCGAGGAAATCAGGTCATGGTGCCGACAGCCTGATTTCCCAGTGGGGCCACCCTATAAAGTCGCCATGAGTGTGCACTGTCACAAGTCAGTACCTGTCATGATATGACAATAGATGTTGCTAGGATGTAAAACTCCAACAACCAACCAACCCTTCCCCCTCCCAAAATACCACTCCTCACCTCAGCTCTTAACCATGGGTTCCGCACACACCAGTGACCCAGATCTCCATTGTATTATTTAAGCTCCTGTAGACACAAGAAAATATAAATATATGTATATATAGAGTTACAATATCCTTACAACGGTATGGTTGGGACCCAAATAAAGCGATCGATATAAGGGAGTGGGCAATCTGTGGAGGTGGTCGTTAGAGAGGTTTTACTGTATATGTATATAGCCGTGTTTACACGGGGAATTGTGAAACGTTCTAGACAAGGCGATTTATATGAAGCGTTTTAGGGGCGCGTTTACACGGACCGAGTTTCAAAGTGTCTCGCGTCTACATGGGCCCTACCCAAACCGTTTCACGGCGGAAGCGCATATCTGCGCATGACACAGAAAACCGAAATGGCGGATGCACAAGAAGATATTCCAACACGGGAGGAGGAGATTAATCGCTGTTCCGCCGCCAATATGCGGCGATCGACCAGCAGAGCAACGCGTTTTCGGGAGTGGCAGGAAAGTCAACGGCGAGAGTTTGTCGTGCTACTGATGACTCTCTTGGGGGTGCAACAACGGCCGGAAAGGGTGTTGTGGTCTCGGGAAAGGTACGCATGTTTTGTGTTTACGTACGTCGCCTAGGCTGTCTGCAACCTGTATCCAGTGTACTATATGTTAGAATTGTTTGCAAATAATTACTCACATACCTACTAATTATTGGGTCGTTTGTCATGGACCATACGGGGAACCTTAAGCCGATTTATATAACCCTACTACATGAAAACAACTTGTTGGTATTATGATGTTGTGTGTTTACTACATGTCCTCCCCCCCTCACTACTTTTGTAGGTCGTCCCACTGGTGGAGGGAGATCGTTCTGGACACTTTTGGCGATCAGCAGTGGCTAGAAAACTTCCGCATGCGAAGGGCAACATTCGACCACATTGTGAATCAACTGCGCAACCACATACAGAGGGTCGACACCAACATGAGGAGGTACGGTGCAATGAATGGGTGGCTAGCTGAGGTGCATATGGTTATTGTGCGTAGTGGTCTTATCTAGCCTTCACCTATATTGCCGTGTCCGTGTTAGCTCCGGTGCATTTTGGTTGAAGCGTTTCACAAAATTCGTTATCTAGCGGTTGGCCGTGTCGACTTGTTAAATCGTTTCGCAAAAATCGCTTCATATAAAGCGATTCATAGAAATACCCTCATATCAATTAAATCGGCTCATATCAATAGTGTTTTTTTAAGTGTCCTTTTACATTCCTGTCGGTGTCGGTGTCGGTGTTAGCTCCGGCGCATTAGGGTTGGAGCGTTTCACAAAATTCGTTATCTAGCGTTCTCTTATTTTGGCCGTGTCGATGGGTTAAATCGTTTCGCAAACATTCGCTTCATATAAACCGCTTCATATAAACCGTTTCATATAAATACCCTGCCTATATGGTTGTGTTTGCTTTGTTACTCATTTCAGGTGTGCTACGGTAGAAGTCCGTGTGGCAGTTACACTCTGGTTGCTAGCAACAGGCTGTAGTTTCCGGAGCGTCGGCCATCTGTTTGGCATAGCAAAGTGCACCTGCTGCGTGATATTTCACGACACCTGTGCTGCCATCGTGCGCATCCTGTTGCCGCAGTATATAAAATTGCCAGGTCCGGCGCGCTTGACGGAAATAACAGAGGGCTTTGCAACACGGTTTGGATTTCCTAATTGTGCTGGAGTCATCGATGGAACGCACATTCCCATCCTGGCCCCCCAGCAGCACCACGCAGACTATCATAATCGTAAAGGTTATTACTCCATTGTGGCGCAGGTGATGTGCGACCATCAATACCAAACTTTGAACATTGCTGCTGGGTGGCCAGGAAGGGTACACGATGCGCGCGTATTGGCAAACTCATCGATATTCGCTAAAGCCGAGGCCGGTGTGCTGTTCCCCGCAAGGCCCCTACAGCTGGGAGAGACTACGGTGCCTCTAGTCATTCTCGGTGACCCTGCCTACCCTCTGCGTCCCTGGTTAATGAAAGCCTACTCGGACACCGGCAGACTGACCAGGGACCAGATAAATTACAACTACAGACTGTCGCATGCCAGAATGACAATCGAGAACACCTTTGGCCGTTGCAAAGCCCGCTGGAGGATCCTGCTGAAACGGACGGAAATTCGGACCGAAGACGTGACCACAGTCATCCTTGTGTGCTTCACATTAAACAATATATGTGAAGTACACAAGGAGGTTTTCAACGTCGATTGGGCAAATGAGGCAAACGAGGGGGCCAACCAACCACCGCAGAACGTGGCGCGCGATGTGGAAGGCGAAGACAATGGGGCAGAGATCCGCGAGGCGTTTGTGGAATATTTCCGATCATAAAGACTTGTTTACAAGGGCTGTTCCCAACAAATTTAGGCCACAGGCAATTCTATGCCGATCTACACAAAGCGATTTATATGAATCAATTTATTGGTGGTTTCCCAAAGAAACAATTCTATACCGATCTACACAAAGCGATTTATATGAATCGATTTATTGGCGGTTTCCCAAAGAAACAATTGGAACACAATCCCTTATGTGGCGTTGACATTGATTGTGCAACATTGATTGTGCAACACTTCCCTGACTTCTGATGTTGTTGCATGTCTACCTGTCTACAAAAAAGGAACAAACGTGTCATAAACGGAACTACAGGTACATTTTATTGCAATGACAAGTAGCAAAGGTTGATATCATGGCCAAACAGCACAGTTATGGACGGTAAATAGGCTGGGACAAGTGTCAACAAATAACAGTGTAGTAAATTGAGAAAAATGTGACCGGCATTTCGATTGTACTGCTTACAATATCTAATACCTATTCAGACTACTCTGGAGTACATAATTTCTGGAGGGTACATAGCATGGGACAATTGTAAACAAATCAGTGTGTTCAATTGAGAAAAATGCAAGCTAAATTTTGAATGTCATGTTTTCTAAATGGCCCTACGTAAGATCGATAACAACTATTCACACTACTCTGGAGTATATTAATTATGGACGGTCAATAACATGGGAACAACTATTCACACTACTCTGAGGTACTTCACTTAGGGACGGTAAACATCATGGGTCAAGTGTCAACAAATAACAGTGTAGTAAATAGAGACAAATGTGAACGACATTTTGATTGTACTGCTTTCTAAGTTGCCCTACGTACGATAGATAATACCTATTCTGACTAATTCTGATTGTCTGGAGTAAGATATAGAATTACTATTCAGCATACTAGTCTGTAGTACGTCACTTAGGGACCATTAATAGCATGGCACAAATGTAAACAAATAACAGTGTCCCCTACATACCCTACATACGCTAAGGAATTAACTGACGGTCATTACAAATTCAACATAATTACAGGTTACTGATATTCATAAAAACTAGTATTTGGGCTCATAGCGGAGGTTCCTGGTTGGGGATTTTGTGGTGTTAGGAGGGTTATGCGGGTCACGCCATCCATGGTCGCACTTTGGAATTGCTGGGAGGCAGATGGACGCGGCTGCGACATCACCAGCTGCACCATCCGCTCCTCGTGTTTGCGCTGCTGTGCCTGGTTGGCTATGTCCCGCTCATGCCGCCTCTCCTCCATCTCCATTTCACGTTTCTGCCGCTTATCCTCCAGCTGCGATTCACGCTGCTGCCGCCGTTCCTCCATGTCCATTTCACGCTTGGCCCGCTTCTCCTCCATTTGCACGTCCCTCTCCATCCTCCTCTCCTCATGTTGCTGGAAGACTGTTGCTGCCTCTTTTTGCGCGCCTATGAATTGGGTGATCAGGGTTTGCATGACCCGCTCATTCTTCCCAATGCCCTTGCCCTTTCGTGTGTGCACTGCTGGAATATGAACATAGCTGGTATCAAGTCCAGGCGATAAAGTTGGTTTGTACGTACGCCTACATCGATTTAATAACGTCGATTCATGTGAAACGGTTCAAGTCCAATCAGAGTGAGTTTGAATAGTTTAGTAGGGGTACACTGAGCATAAGTAGGCTTACAGTTATTCATTCGCAGTGGTTTGTTACTTATAAACACTGCTCGAAATACACCCTTGAGAAAGGGTTTCGGTCGGTGTAGAGAACCTAATAGTAGCTGAGGCAACCGTCAACACATAAACACGCCATCCACATGAGCATGGTGATGATTGAAAAGTCCTTAGTTGGCTGTGTGGGCTCGGTGGCCTCGGGGGCCTCGGTGGCCTCGGTGGGAGTCGGCGTACCCTGCACGGATGCCGTCTCTGAGGGGGTCCCCACCTCGCTCTCCAGGTCCACCTCGACGTCAACGAGGACCTCGTGGCCAATCTCTTCTTCGGCCCCCAACACCAATTCTTGTGTGTCGGGTTCTGCAAAACAATTATAAATTAAATTGTGGGTTCTCTTACAAATCGCGGGGATGTAACAGGCTTAGATAAAACGTATCTGTAAACAACGTGTCTGCTTAGTTCGTAACATTAGGTGATGGTTTTAGGTTAGCGCTAAATCGATTTAAAAACTGCGCTTTATGTGAAACGTTGCAAGGGCCGGAGTAATATTTCAAGCACAACATTAGGTTGGTTTTGGTTTTAAAGGTATGGGTAAATCGATTTAAAAAGTCCCTGTATCTTGCTAGAAACGTAGGGCTAAATGGATTTACTAAGCTCGTATCAGTTGAAACGCTTAAAGCGCACTAGTAGGTGCGGTGTAAGATTTTCCGCTGTTGTAACTCTCTGCGGCAATGCGATAAACTTTGTCTAAAGGTTGGCCTAAATCGCTGTGGTTTCAGGTGACACGTTTCACACGCAACATTAGGTGCGGTGTAATATTTCCCGCTGTTTGATGTGTCCAGCAAGGCGATAAAGTTGGTTTGTACGTATGCCTACATCGATTTAATAACATCGATTCATGTGAAACGGTTCAAGAGCCTTACCTTCATCTAGGGACATGACGTCTGTGTCGCTGAACCGGAGAGGAACCGCAGTTGGCCTTGTGCCAAGGATGGCATCCAACTGCTTGTAGTACCGGAACGTCTGGGGAGCTCTGCCACTGCGGCTGTAAATGCATTGCGAGATTACAGCACAGAAAAATAAACAGTCGAGTTATGTGATGTTTGCTGCAATAAAAATGAAGCATCAATTGCTAATGTTAATACGACTTGTGTTATTACTTTTTTTCTGGGGGCAACATTTCCATTTTGTTAAGTGACCAGCAATACTACTCACATCTGTCCCATCCAATAGTCAACATTTGTTGGGCACAGAAATCCAGTGCTTATATCCGATTGTTGTGTAATAAACTAATGAGCAAAACGCGAGTTGAAAAATGCTATACATTCGTTAATAATTCACATTGGTGTGATGTCAAAGGAACTTTGAACTTCTTTCCACTGGTGCCTTATGTTTTTTGTACTGACGGCGTTTTAACTTTTTTGCCACCTAGCTCATTCCAAACTGTCGAAAGAACAGGAAGAACTGACAGACTCAACTCGACGGCGTTATGCGGCCGCATTTAGTGTTTTTTGCACTCTCTCCCATTTCACCGACTCTGTGCCTGTATGGAAAGCCATTGGATACTGAAGACAAAGCTATTTTCGCCAGTATTTACAACACGGCATCAGCCGTGTACTACAGTCACTAGTAAATACATAAACAATACTTACTTGTTGTTGTCCCGGCATTTACGGTAGGTGTGGGTCAGGCTCTTTATTTTACTACGGCACGCCACCGCATTCCTCGGCGCCCTGCCGCGACTACATGCCCGCGTCAGTCTGTCTGACAACCGGCGGTAAATGTTTATATTGCGCCCACAACCTTGTAATTTGTCGTCTCCCCAGAGGGTGATGAGGAGCTTTACTTCCTCGTCGTCCCAGTTGTCACGTCTGGACCTTTCCCCACTTGTCGAAGCCATGTTGTTCTATTGAAGCGCTGCGAGTAGCTCTGGCAAAACGTCCGGTTCGAGTCGTCGATAAACAAAGAGACGCGTGCGAGAATCACCGGATGAAAACAAACGCATCGGTCGACTGCGCATGCGTATGATGTCATTAAAACGCCTCAACTCTATCACAACCGTTTACACTAGAATCGACAAACCGATTTATATAAAACACTTCGTTTAAACCACCTCCCGAGGTGGTATAGCTAAAGCGTTTCATATGAATCGATTCAGCCCTAAAACGCCACAGAGCCGCGTTTACACGCCAAATGTGAGTCGATCTAGGCAAGTGGGTTCATATGAAACGTTTTAAATCGCCCGTGTAAACGGGGCTTAAGTCTTGTATAATTTATTATGCGAGTATTAGCTTGGTTGGTTGTTGGAGTTTTATGTCCTGGCAACATCTATGGTCACATCAGGAAGGGTACCGACCTGTGACAGTGCACACTCATGGCAAATTTATAGTGCTGTGCCACTGGGAGACTAGGTCACCTCCACCATGACCCGATATCCCATTCAGTCACATTATCCTGATACTGAGCTAGTTCTTGTCCTTGTCCAATCCTATTAATGCTGAACACCGAGCGACAAGTATCAATTTTGTAAGTCATTGGTTTGATTCAGCCGGGTTTCAAACTCCTGATCTTCTGCACGGGAAGCCTGCACTCTACTAATTCGGCCACTGCGTCTGGTGGTTATAGAATTTCACCACTGGGAAATACATATGCCTCTGGTGGGTTCATTTCACATGATGAGTATGCATAGTTACTCCCATAGCACTGTCTATGACAGGGCTGCTAGAAAACCCTGTAGAACGAGTGTCGAAAGACAGGGATAGGGAAATAACCACACCAATTTGCAATCGAATACACTAAATATATTATTCAAGCCATAATCTAGCACAGCCTGCTGCTTTTGAAATTGATTAACTCATGTAAATTAACAGACTTCAAAAGTCAAATCGAGAGCATTCAGTGGCTACGCCGCCATTTTGCATTTTAAATATTTTGTTATATATATTTTTTGGCATTCTCCAATTTCTCAAATTTAGTCCAATACACAGATACACACTGCATGCTGGAACCACCACAGGCACATATTATTTAGTCTTTATTATAGACACTTTCACCTGAAGCAGTTTTTGCTTGGATTTAGGCAGGATTTTGGAAGTGTTGTCATTCACCCTTTACTCTGGACAGGGTTGAATATTGTATCCTGGGTATGCGCTGCAATGGGGGACATTTAGTTTTTCCGACTATAGGTGGCGCATCGGTACTAATGGGCCTAAACGGAGATACTACAAGACACCATGCAGCCAGTTTGCAGGACCATACCATTATTATGTCAGTACACAGGACCATAATGTCAGCATGTCAGTGACTGGTCAGCATGTCAAGATGCCGGACTACAATCAGTACACAGGACCAGACTGTCAGTAGGTCAGTACACTGGACTAGTTAGTACACCGGACCATACCGTCAGTATATCAGTACACTGGACTGGTAAGTACACAGGACTAAAGTCAGGACACAGGACTATTCTGTCAGTATATCAGTAGTCAGGACTGCAGTCAGTACATCAGACTACAGTCAGCACACATAACAATACTGTCAGTGTACCAGACTAGTCAGGACACAGAACCATACCACCAGTATGTCAGTACACAGGACTACAGTCAGTACTTAGGACCATACAATCAGTTAGTCAGTACACAGGACTAGTCAGTACACAGGACTACAGTCAGGATGTCAGTACGCAGGACTACAGACAGTACACGGGACCATACCGATAGTACAGGGGACCATACCAACAGTATGTCAGTACACTGGGCCAATCAGTAGGCCTACACAGGACTACAGTCTACTTAAGACCATACCATCAGTATGTCAGTACACCAGACTACAGTCAGTATTCAGGACAATACCATCAGTACATCAGTACAGCGGACAACAGTCAGTACTTAAGACCATACTGTCAGTATGTCAGTACACATGACTAGTCAGTGCAAGGACTACAGTCAGTACACAGAACTATACCGTCAGTATGTCAGTACAGAAGACTCCAGTCCGTATGTCAGTACACAGGACTACAGTCAGTAGATAGAACAATATCATCAGTACGTCAGTACACAGGACTGCAGTCAGTGCAAAGTACCATACCATCAGTATGTCAGTACACAGGACTACAGACAGTACAATCAGTACACAGAACCATACCATCAGTATGTCAGTACACCAGACTACAGTCAGTGCACAGGACTAGTTAGTACACAATACAATACTGTCCGTATGTCAATACACAGGGCTACAGTCAGGGCACATAACTATACCATCTGTATGTCAGTATACAAGAGTATACTCTCAGCATGTCAGTACACACGAAAATACTGTCTGTATGTCAATACAGATGACTAGTCAGTACACAGGGCCATGTCGTCAGTATGTCAGTACATCAGACTACAGTCAGAAGACAGGACTACACCATCAGCACGTCAGTATACAGGAGTAGTCAGTACAATCATACCATCAGTCCCACTACTTCAGTGGCGACGGCAACGGCAATTATCTGAACCACAAACATCGCAATGTCCCCCATTGTGACCTGAAACATGCGATGAGGTCACCCCTGCACCCCTGCACCCTTGCACCCCCCCTCCCCCCCCAACCCCCCACCCCCACCCCCGACGCGGACATAACGACAGTCACTAATGGCCAGCAGCGGGTAGTGAGGTAGGCGTTCTGTGGTGGCGTCACCTGTCGTGTTGGGTGACTACTCGATAATTTCTTTTTTCTTTTTTTTTTCTTGAAGATTTATACTGCCTATTATGGATAAGTCTGACGAGACTTGTTTTCACCATTAGACAGTTTGTCGAAAGAAAGCCCGAGCCTACACTTTTACCGACCCAAGGGATTTTTAACCTCCCACATCACATAGACATGGTATGAGAGCAACTGGCCTTTGATGACGCTGTAAGTTATACACAGCGGTGGAAATCCAAATTGGCAGAGGTGGGAGGCACGGGGATTGAACCACTGACCTTCAGATTAGAAGTCCGACCTAGATAAAAGTCAGACACTCTAACCACTCCGCCATAGAGAACAGTAGTAGGTACCGGCAGTCATTTCCTTAGATCTTTAAACTGGACAGTTAATTGAGGTTAATAACACAGTGAGTGCTAGCTAAATGCAGAATAACACATGCAAAAACAGAAAAGTTCCATCTTGTTTACTTTTCAAGATATTCACATTTTCAGATGTTTTTATTTAGTTCAACAACATTTGCTTTTAACACCAAAGGAAACATGAAGTGGTTTTTTTTGTTGTTTGGCATAAATTATGTCCACCATATACCAAATTAAAGCTCATTTAGTGGTCTTTCTGATAGGATCTATTAATATCGTGTGTAACCAAAGGCGTTTAGTGTTGAGAAAATCCAAACCACATGCTTTGGTATTTGTTCTGATTAATGTGATGCGCATTTGAAGCAAAAGAATGTGCTAATTAGCAAAAGTCCCTGTAATAGAGTGCTTTTTTAGTGTATTCTCTTAATATTATACAGCCCAAATAATTTTGGTATGAAAAAGAAAGAGTAAGCTTTAGTTCATTCACAGTGCTTTCTTTCTAATTTAAACTTACACCCAAATAGGAATGTTTAAAAACTGGTAATTTTTCATAATTTAAAAAACTTTCTCCGACTGTTAACTAAGTACTACCGGTACCTAATTGTAGTGCTGTGCACTGACCACTCATGCAATGATCCACATAGACAGGTGGGCGTGGATATGGTCATGCCATCAGGGAGCCAAACAACCGAGACATGTCCCACTTTGTGGACTAGGTCCTGAAGCAGGATGGCATTTGTGACGGTTCTAAACTTTCTAACCTTTTTTACATTTCTGACCTTTCAGACCCATTCTTACTTTTTCAGAACATTCTGACCTTCTTCGAACCATGGTCGAGTCAAACCAATGACTTGAAAATTGGTGCTTGTCACTTCCTAGCCAGGCGCTCGGCATTATTAGGACAGGGCAAGGACTGGTGTGCTCAGTGTCATGATAATGTGACTGAGTGGGATACCAGGTCATGGTGCTGGTGGCCTGGTTTCCCAGTGAGACAGCACTATAAAGTCACCATGAGTGCGCACTGTCACAAGTCGGTACCTGTCCTGATATGACCTTAGATGTTGCTAGGACATAAAACAACAACAAACAAACAATCTTTTTCTCTTTTGTTTTTAATACCATTTTGACATTTCTGACCTTATCAGCTGATAGCGTAGTTCCTTAGTTTCCCACCATTGGCGCCACCTCGGTTGATTGATTGATTGATTGATTGGTGGTTGCTTTACGCCGTGTCGGCAGCATAGGCCATATTCACGGCGAACACTTCGGAGAGAAGTGTCTGTTTTAGCAGTGGTTGCGGACAGTGGGGAGGAGTGTGGTGAGTGTTGGTCGGTAGTTGGGGGTTTTACATCCTGTCAACATCTAAGGTCATATCAGGACAGGCACCGACTTGTGACAGTACGCACTCATGGTGACTTTATAGTGCTGCCCCACTGGGAGACCAGGCCAATGGCACCTACCAGTCCTTGCCCTATCCTAATGATGCCATGCGCCTGGCTAGGTAGCGAAACATATCAATTTTATAAGTCATTGGTTTGACTCGACCAGGTTGCGAACCCGAACCCGTGGGTTCGAATCCCACGATCTCCCAAAACGGGAGGTTGTTAATTGTGGAACCAGTAGACGCTCCTACTCCTAGGTCGCTCTGAGATAAATGCACTCACAAATATCACTAACAAATCATTCAAGACAATAAACCACAAACTAATGACTAAAGCTGTTCAGCATAGAAAACAAGGTCTGTCATAAACTTATATGTTATGGACAGGGTAAATAAACCATCATTTAAAAAAGCCCCAAAACCACCTCATTCGGCCATCCCGTCTGGGGCCGTATGCAGGAGTCGGTGGTATTCGGTGGTAGCGAGCCAAAATGGTGGTAGGAGGGAATTTCCCGGGTAGTGGCGAAAAGTGGTATGCACGAAGCGGTGATAGGCCTAACACCAAAAGCTTAACCGGTGTTACGTTACCCCTGAAAAATTGCAGCTTTACAGGTGGTGATAGGTACCAAATCTATTCAATGCTGTCATATTTAACAGAATTACATACGCAATAAGTGAAATTTTATTAAATTAACCCTAAAATCGAAGCGAGATTAATGCTGCCGCCGCAAAGGCGGCGATATTAATATTGTCGAACCGACGACTGCAAGCAACCACCGCCGCCACCGCCAGTATGGAAAGCAACGTCGATGCGGCGGCGGCGATTTGTTTACTTTACATTCGTCGATTCGAACATATTAATATCGCCGCCGTTGCGGCGGCAGCATTAATATTGCTTTGAATTTAGGGTTAATTTCATGAAATTTCACTTATTGTGTATGTAATTCTGTTAAATATGATAGCATTTAATAGATTTGAGCCTAATATATGGCTACAAACGCAGAGGGATTTCCCAAATCTATAAATAACTTCACGTGTAGCTATAATCAAAGTGGTACGCATTCCTGCATACCACTTGACACAGTTCCTGACGTCGGTAATAGCTACACGGTGATACGCGCTAACACCAAAAGCCGCTACCACCGACTCCTGCATACGGGCCCTGGTTTGGGGGCTGGATGGAGAGGAGGCATGTGTGTCGTGACTGTCGTGCACACATACTGTAGACTCAGCAGATTGTAGGGGAGGGGAGTAGTTATAAGGGGTGGGCGAGGGATAGGGAATGGGGAGGGGGGGTGGAGAAGGGGAGGGGGAGGGGGGATATGCAGTCGTGACAAAACTATGTACACATACTGGCCACTCAGCAGATTTTAGGGGAGGGGACGTGAGGGGGCGGTATAGGAGGTGAGGGGTGGGGAGGGGGAGGGGGAAGGGGGAGGGGGAGGGGGGAGGGGCGGGGGTAGGGGGGGATATGCAGTCCTGACAAAACGACACACACAATACTGCGGTCTCGTCAGAGTATAAGAGTTGTTTGTTTGTTTGTTGTTGTTTTACGTCCTAGCAACATCTAAGGTCATATCAGGATGGTGTGGCGGTTTCAGCGTGTTCCCGTGCTCAGACGTGTCCCGTTGCTTCTGCGCATGCGCGGATTTCGCATCAACTCGGGTCACCCGAGACACTTATTGGCGCATGCGCACATCCTACAAACTCGGGTCGAATAATCGAATACGCTTCTCTGCGCTCGGGTGAAAATTTTTTTTTTTTTTTTTTAATAACCGATAAAACTACAGCAAAATAGGATTTAAAGTATTTTATGATGGCCTAGTTTACCTATATTTCCATTTAATTAATCTAAGTTATTCTTTTTTTGCCCAAGGCACGTGTATTTGTCGACTCCACTCGCCGTGTTCTATTTGAAATTCTGACGACTGGGATGACCCGAGTCGCCCGGGTAGTGTTAATCGATTACGGCCATGGTTTTTAGATCCTGACGCATGCGCAGAAGCGAGGTACACGTCTGAGCACGGGAACACGCTGAAACCGCCACAGGGATTGTAAGAGAGGAGAGGGGGTAAACAGGGTTAGCGATGGGTGGAGGGGAAAGGAGATAAGCAGTCTCGACTACACGACGCACACATACTGACTCAACAGGTGGGGAAAGGTGAGGAGAGGAAAGGGGCGGTGGGAAAATCAATCCCCTTATATCGCTCATGTATCAGACTGCACCATCCATTCCCTCTTATGTCGGCCATCTTCTCCCGCCACACTGCACCAACCATCCCCCCTCCCCCCCCTTACATCACCCACATACTTTGTCACACTGCACCGTTTCATCTCCCCTTATATCCCACGTATACTTCCATCACACTGCACCGATCCATCCCCCCTCATATTGCCCAGCTACTCCCATCACACTGCACCGATCCATCCCCCCCTCATATACCCCAACTACTCCCTTCACACTGCACCGATCTAGCCCCCTTATATAGCCCATTTACTCCCGTCACACTGCATCGATCCATCGCCTCTTATCATCCCTCACATACTTCTGTCACACTGCACCGATCCATCCCCCTGTCGCAGTTTCAGTTCTCAAGCAGTTGCAGTTCTCAACATCGCTTCTGCGCATGCGTCAACATCTAACGGCATCGTCTGCGCATTTTCAATGGTCGTGAGCAATCTTCACACAGAAAAAGTGAAATATCTCTAAAACCAAACCTCCTAGAAACAAATCGCTTGGTACACATATAGAAAACATGTTTACCAACACGATTATATTAAATTGATATGGTTAGGGTTCTGGATTTCTATTAATTTTGAATAATGTGTTGCACTGCGCGTACTGCCAAACTCAAGGCATTGTCAATGTTCGTGAGCAATCTTCATGCAGAAAAAGTGAAATATCTCTAAAACCACACCACCTAGAAACAAATCGCTTGGTACACTTATAGAAAACATGTTTACCGAAAAGATTATATTAAATATATAAGGGTAGTCACACTGACACTATAGTGACATCGATTTGCGGTGATCGGCGATGGTTTGAATCGGGCTAATGTTGACACATGCGCAGACGATGCTTTGACGCATGCGCAGATGCTTTGATGCATGCGCAGAAGCAATGTTGAGAACTGCAACTGCTCGAGAACTGAAACTGCGACACCTCCTCATATAGCCCATCTACACCCGTCACACTGCACTGATCCATCCACCCTTATATCCCCCACCGACTCCCATCACACTGTACCGATCCATCGCCCATTATATCGCCCATCTCCTCCTATCACACTGTACCGATCCATCCACCTTTATATCGCCCAGCGTTCAGCATCCAGGTCAAGGTCACTACCACTCTCTTGGCTATCTGCCCCCTTCCCCACGCCCCCTGCCCCACGTTATTTACGAGTGCATTCTCCAATGTTATCACATCAGGTGAGCCCCCCCCCCCCCCAACCCCAACCCCCTGACCCCCCAACCCCCAAACCCCCCACCCCAACCAGCTCCTCCGCCCGCTTCCTCGGCAACACACTCTTTCACCGCTGACCATATATGTTGCTAGGACTTAACACCCCAACAAACCAACAAGCAAAGAATCCTTTCACCGAAAAGAGCATGCATACATTGCTTAATGTGTAGTGCCATCAGTGATGCGCTGAGCATCGTCATCAATCCCTTAAGGCCCTGTCACATTACGCCGTATGGCGTTAGCGTATGCCGGCGTATGCGGTTTTCGACCCATACACCGTCATACGCCGTCATACGCTACACACGAGGTCCCAGTGGCATCTGAAGTGTATGCCCAGTGTATGCCTAACCTATGCCTAACCTATGCCTAACCTATGCCTAACCGACCCCTAGCCTATGGTGGCATATTCAAAGCGTATCCCGACCTATGCGCAGCGTACTGTGATGAGGTTTGACGGTTGTGATTGACAAGTTCAGCATATGCCCAACCTATGCATAACCTATGTCAGCATACGCATAGCATACATCGAGCGTATGAGCAGCGTATGAGCAGCGTATGAGCCATACACCGCCATACGCCGAAAACTTTTGAGCGTGCTAAAAAAAAATGTGGACAGACACACGTATGAGGGCGTATGACGGCATATGATGGCGTATGATGGCGTATGACGGCGTATGCCAGCGTATGGGTCGAAAATCCATACGCTAACGCCATACGCCGTAGTGTGACACCACTTTTACAGAACGTTGGGGGTACGCAAGAGACACCCAAGTCAATCCAGCGTACGCCCAACCTATGCCGACGTACCCCTAACCTATGCATAACCTATGCAGGTGTATGCATAGCGTATGCCTAGCGTATGAGCAGCGTATGATCCATACGCTGCAATATGCTGAAAATTTTGAGCAAGGAAACAGGCTTGTTGGAGGATCGGCGTATGACTGCATATGACGGCGTATGACGGTGTATGCATAGCATATGGCGGCGTATACCGATGTATATGACGTAATGCGCTTACGCCACCGTACACTCCCGCAAAAACCCTAATGTGACAGCCCCTTTAACCGCAATGGTTGTTGGGTCACCACACATGACTTTGCAACCAGTTTTCTCCCTTCTGCCCAGTTCTCCACTGCCCTATCTTATTTGCCAAACTCCAGACTTGTCTATTCCTTGATGTTGCCTTCCCACCTCTTCCTTTGCCCGCCTTGTTGGGGTTTTACATCCTGGCAACATCTACGGTCATATCAAGACAGATACCGACTTGTGACAGTGCGCACTCATGGCAACTTTATAGTGTTGTCCCACTGGGAAATCAGGCCGCTGACACCATGATCAAATTTCCCACTCAGTCACATTATCCTGATACTGAGCTAAGCAGTCCTTTTCCATATCCCAGTAATGCCGGTGTGGCGTGCTCAGCCGTGTACCGTGCTCAGACGTGTACCTCGCTTCTGCGCATGCGTCAGAATCTAATAAACATGGCCGTAATCGATTAACATGACCCGGGCGACTCGGGTCATCCGAGTGGTCAGAATTTCAAATAGAACACGGCGAGTGGAGTCGCCAAATACACGTGCCGTGTGCAAAAAAAGAATAACTTAGATTAATGAAATGGAAATATAGCTAAACTAGGCCATCTTAAAATACTTTAAATCCTATTTTGCTGTAGTTTTATCGGTTATTAAAAAAAAAAGAAAAAATTGTCCACCCGAGCGCGGAGAAGCGTAATCGATTATTCGACCCGAGTTTATAGGATGTGCGCATGCGCCAATAAGTGTCTCGGGTGACCCGAGTTGATGCGAAATATGCGCATGCGCAGAAGCAAAGGTACACGTCTGAGCATGCGACACGGCTGAAACCGCCACACCGGGTGCCAGGCTAGGTCGTGACAAGTATCAATTTTAGTAAGTCATGGATTTTACTTGATCGGGAATTGAACTCCCGACCTTCTGCAAGGGAAGCCTGCACTCTACCAATTTGGACACCGCATCCAGTCAGAATATCAGGTTGGAGAGCTTACCTCGTTTGGGCTATGGTGGTTATAGTACCTGTTTGACCACCGGTTCAATTACCCAGGTCAAATTTTATATAGGATTAATGTGCAGGTTCAGAAATATGGTAGTGGCACACTGAGTTTTGAGATGTTTTCATATTGGAATACATCACTAGAAAGCAAAAAATTATATCTAATTTCCTGAATATTTCCAGGACATTTAGTTGGGACCGGATTGAGTAAATTAACAGTGAATATTAGGAAATAATTAATTGAGCATTTTGGCGAGGCTAACATGTATAATTTGCGAACGAGGCTGTTCTATTTCTGTCTTCCTCGCTTTTCGTTTCCCTCTCTCAAGTCACTCTACCTCGGTGACTCTGCCTGTTCACTTCACTTCCTACTACTGACTGCGACTCTGAAGCGCCGGGGAAGGCCGCCCCTTTCTCAACAAGGGCGCTCTCAACCGGCTTGGGCGGCTCGGTTGTCGGGTGACGTTATGCAAGACTCACCGGATTCTTCTTCATCGGGGACTCTTACTGCACATGCTTCACCACCGGTGCATGTTGAGTCAGAGCGTGATGAATTGTATAGGCTGAGAAGAGAGTCAAGGAGGAGGAGATTTTGCGACAAGGCTACGAGCACTGGAAGCGCGCTCTCCGTCAGCAGGTTCGAGCCGCCCCCTGTCTCCTTTGCCTCGCCCCATCAGCGCTGTCAACCTCCCTCCTCTCGTCGCAGGTCACCCTCGCCCTGCCCCCATTGGTGTCAGAGGAGGCTGTCACCACCACACCGCTGCGGCTGTCACTGCAGGTGCTACCGCCCCGTGCACCCCGAGCAAGGCACCAGCGGGAACCACCTCCTGGACACGCCCCCTGGGCCGCCTAGGATGCCGCCGCCACCTCCGCACCCGACACGGCTAGCTGAACCACGAGTAGATATGTTACTTGTTAGAAGCAACCCCGACACTCGTCAAACCTAAAGGTATGAAGCTTCTCCCTCACCTGTTCATTACTAGAGGAGATAATTTCAGGCAGCTTGCGACAGGTGAGGCGACATGGGCGGAATATTGTCTTGCATTGCGTCAGGTAGCGGTAGAACCCTCGTTCCCACCCTTCTGAGGCATGAAGAAGAGTTAGCGAGAATGGCAGTGACTTGGGAGTGGTCAACATGTCGGCATTGGTCGGAACGGGTGTTTCAGTTGGCAGTGAGTGGCCGTTTCAGGTTATGTTTATTAGATGAGATTCGTATAAAAGATTTGCAGAGGGATATGTGTGCAGACGCTATGAAGGCGGCACAGCCTAGGACGGTGTATCTACCTTTTGATAGTCGCCCGGCAGCAGCGGCCGCAGCTCCACCTCCCCAGCTAGCTTCTACACCGATAAACAGTCGTGAGGAGTACAACAAGGACACGGATGGGAAAGCATGCTGGAATTGGAACTGGGGGAAAGACTGTGGGTTTGCAGAATCACATGGCACTGCACCGAATCGCTATCAGCATATTTGTGCCTGGTGTGCCTATCGGTTTAGGCGTGTTTTGGTCCATAAAGAGCAGGATTGTCTTAAGAAAAGAAAATTCCTGGATAGGAAGCCGGCAGGCGATACTGCCGCAACACAACAGCCAGTAAGTTCTTTGCCTGTTATTGACAATGTATTAGCCACACCCACTGAACTATTTCCCATCACTGAGCTTCCCTCGGCGACACTGCAAGCCACACCCTCCCCGATGCGTGGCACTGGGAAGGGGCGAGCCGACAAGCAATTAGGCCCGTGTCAACAGTTCCAGCTAACCACCGGTAACCGCCCCCCCCCCCCCCCCCCCCCCCCCGGCCAGCCGCACACTCACAGCTGTTAAGGCCCTGTCACATTACGGCGTATAGCGGGAGCGTATTCAAAACCTACGTAAGTCCTGCGTGTGCTGGCCTATGATGACCTTTGGTGACCTCTCGGGTGGTTTTGAGCGTATGTGAAACCCATGAGGAGCATACGAGGAGCATATGAGGAGCGTATGGGAGCGTGCTGTGACATTTTTTGACAGTTTTGATTGGCATGTGGAGCGTGCGAGTAGCGTACGAGTAGCGTATGAGTAGCGTATCCGTAGCATATGAGTGTATGAGTAGCGTATGCGTAACCTAAGCGGAACCTATGCTTAGCGTATGCAAAGCGTATCTTATCTTAAATAAACTGAATAATTACGTGTTCAATATTTGTGTGGCATCCAGAGTAGGACGGTCCAAACATGTGCTCCAACCACTATCAAAAGTGACTACCTGTTAGGAAGCAGTCTCCATATATGATATATGAAGAAATGGGACGGTGCAAACATGTAGGACGGTCCAAACATGTCCATTAAACCAGCTCAGATCGATGCATTTTTCGCTACTTCGCGCTCGAAGTGCGAACACCTCCATGTGACACCCCAGCAGCTGATGCTGCACCGACCCAAGCCACCTCGGTACCTGGACCCCTGCCCGGCTCTACCGTGACCAAGCACCGCTATGCGACACCCAGCAGCTAACGCCGCACCGACACTAGCCACCACGGTCCCCGGACTCCCTGTCCGACGTGGCCGTGGAAGCTAAAGTCAGCAAAGCAGCCCCGACAGACCAAGGTCCCTGTCACCATACAGCGCCGACAGCTCAAGCCCAAGCTGGAAGTCGACAGATAGCTCTGACAGACCAAGCTTGAAGCCGTCACATTGCTCTGACAGACCAAGCTTAAAGCCGTCACATAGCGCCGACAGCCCAAGTCCACCCCTCCACCCTTCCTCCCAACCCACCACCGCCGATGATCGGCAGACGTCCCCAGGTTAGTACCGTCCCTTCCCCTCACCACGGTGACTCGTTGCTGATTGTTGTTTCCTGTTGTTTTTGTTGCAGTTGTTTTTTTGTGTGTGTTCTGTGTTTTTGGTGTTTGTTTTTGTTGCTTATTGTTGTTTATTGTTGTCTGCTGTTTGGCTCTGAGTCGCCGCGCGTAAAAAGCTTAAAGCCGTCACATAGCGCCGACAGCCCAAGTCCACCCCTCCACCCTTCCTCCCAACCCACCACCGCCGATGATCGGCAGACGTCCCCAGGTTAGTACCGTCCCTTCCCCTCACCACGGTGACTCGTTGCTGATTGTTGTTTCCTGTTGTTTTTGTTGCAGTTGTTTTTTTGTGTGTGTTCTGTGTTTTTGGTGTTTGTTTTTGTTGCTTATTGTTGTTTATTGTTGTCTGCTGTTTGGCTCTGAGTCGCCGCGCGTAAACGTAGCGTCGAAGGGTGAGGTAGCTATTGCATCTAAGAATAGATCAGGTTCAGTCAGAGAGCACACAGGAAAGTATGCGCTGTCAACGCAACAGCGAGGAAGCAATGAGAAAGCGACGCCGGCTGCGCAGGCGCAGTTGTCGACGTCTAAAAAGGGACAGGTGTATCGCCAACGACCGCAGAGTAGTGGGCGGGGTGGTTTGACTTGTTATGTATGTAATGAATCGCATGTGATGAGGGATTGTCCACATTTGAAATTACTGCGTAGTAACATTAGGTCTACTGCATCGGGAAACTAAATAGCACACTTGATACTCGTCCGAGTATTGATATTGATTTTGTTCAAGTAAAATTAACTGGTCTGGTAGACTCAGGTGCGGCTAAAAGTTTAATACATGTAAATGCATTTAGAAATTTAGTAGATAGTGGAATAGCACATAGGCAATTGTATCCAGGTAGTAGGCTGACATCAATCTCAGGTCATTTAATTCCAACTTTAGGTGTAACTTACATTTCTATTTATGATAAGTTATGTCCTTTCTTTGTAGTTGAATCATTAGCTTTTGAATTATTAATTGGGACAGATATCATGGAAATGTGTAATGCTGAGATTTGTTACAGAAATAAGTTTGTTTCCTTATGTGATATTGTACATCCATGGAGTAGTTTAGAATTAATTGATAGAAAAATAGCAGGAATAGTTCTAGAAGTAGACTATTGGAAAAAGCATTTTCCCTTGTTATTTCCTGATTCTAATGAGAAACCTAAAGTTATTAAGGTAGAGACGCATATAGACACAGGTAATGCATATCCAATGCATATCCACTAAATCAAAGACCTTATAGGATACCTTTAAGTAAGAGACATATAGTGGAAAAAGAATTAAATAAAATGTTAGATGATATTATTGAAACTAGTTGTAGTCCTTGGGCTTCACCAGTTACTTTAGTGCCTAAGAAGGATGGTACTATACGTCTTTGTGGTGACTACCATAAATTAATTGCAGTTACGATTAAAGATGCTTATCCTTTACCCAGGATACAGGACATTTTTGATCAATTGCATGGTGCTAAAACTTTTACCACCATTGACCTTAAATCAGGGTATTGGCAGGTAATGGTAGATGAGGATAGCAGACCTAAAACAGCTATAAACACACACATGGGATTATTTCAATTTAAGCGTATGCAATTTGGATTAACGAATGCACCTGCAGTATTCCAAAGAATGATGAATGTAATTTTTGCGGAACATTTAGCTAAATGTTATCTAATTTATTTAGATGATATTATTATTTATTCACCAGATGAGGAGAGTCATGAGAAAGATGTGACTAGTATATTGACTATCTTGGAAAGTAACAATATGACTATTAAAGAATCTAAATGTGAATTTGGAGTTACTGAAGTAAAACTCTTAGGTTACGTTGTATGTTCAGCGGGACTGAAACCGGATCCTGAAAAAATTACTGCAATAAGAGATATGGCTTCACTGAAAAGTAAAAAAGAAGTAAGACGATTATTAGGATCGGCAGGATACTATAGACAATTAATTCCTAATTATGCTGATGTTGTCGCTCCTATAACTTATTTAACTAGTAATAAATGTAGTTTTGAATGGACTATGGAATGTGAAATTGCATGGAATGAGTTGAAAACACTATTATTAGATTGTGTACTGTTGAAATTTCCTGATCCTTTTAAACCATATAAACTGTATACAGATGCTTCTGAGTACAGTTTAGGGGCTGTATTGGTGCAGGAGGATGAGAATGGAATAGACAGGCCAGTGCATTTAATCAGTACTACATTTTCTCCTGCTCAACGTAATTATCCTACTATAGAGAAGGAAGCATTTGCTATTATTTATGCTCTAGTAAAATTAAGACCTTACTTATATGGTGCAGAATTTACTATCTATACAGATCATGCTCCATTGAAATGTTTTTTCACTAAAGAAATTTGTAATACACGTATACAACGTTGGGCAGTATTATTAGCAGAATTTTCAGCACCAATTGTTTATATGAAAGGTGTAGATAATGTCTGGGCTGATATGTTGTCTAGAGTGAGACCTAATACTGAAGCAAAGGAACCAGTAGAAATGTTTGCTTTTGATTCACTGTTAGCAGAACAGGCAACTCCTTTTGAACACTATGAACTGTCATATAATGATGTAATTAATGAACAGAAAAAGATGAGAGTATAGGTTAGGTGAGAATGAAGAAAAGAATTATTTGTTAATGGATAATCTTCTTTATTCAATGATAGCTCCTGCTAAGAAAGATACGTATCCTAGATTAGTGTTACCAAAAAAATACAGGAATTCTGTAATAAAGATAGCTCATATGAGCTATGTCTAAAACATTAAAACGATTACAGGAACATTTTCGTTGGCCTGGTATAGCTGGAGATGTCCATAGAGTAATTACCAATTGTCCAAATTGTGTGGTTAAGTGTAGTAAGCGCACACGTGCGTATCCACAATCGATGCCATTGCCTAGTGCACCTGGTATTGTGATTGCTGCGGATCTTTCTGGTCCATATCCAGTTAGTACTAGTGGTAATAGATATTTATTGTCTATTATAGATCATTGTAGTGGTTTGGTTGAATATAAAACATTGGCAGATAAATTATCGCAGGGAATCCATGATTATATATTTAATGATTATATTCCTCACCATGCAATTCCTTGTATGTTTATTTCAGATAATGGGTTAGTTTAAAAACAAATTGATTATGAATCATTTCAAAGAATTAGGTGTAGAGGTAAGACCTACAACACCTTATCATCCACAGTCAAATGGTATGGTAGAATGATACCATAGGACTATAAAAAGCATTTTGAGGAAATTAATTAATTCTCGTGCTAGTCTATGGGAAACCTATTTGCCTGATGTGATATGTGTGTATTGTACTGTACCTTCTGATAGCACTGGCTATTCTCCATTCTTTCTAACCTATGGTAGACATCCAGGTACGAAGCATAGTTCTTTACTGTATCGATCGACGGGGACGATTGATTCGAACTTAGCTTATCGTGTAGATGATTTGTCTATAGCTTTAGCTAAAGCTGTTCAAAATCGTAAAGAAAGTCGAAATTATAATGTTGCTCATCTCAGTAAAAAGGCGAATGCAGTTAAATTAACTCCTGGTGATAAAGTTTTGTTTATAAATGAATCCGGACCTTTGGAGAGGAAATACGATCCAGGATACATAGTCGTTAGATCACGGGGTTCAGTGGTAACTGTAATAGGCCCTAATAATGATCGTAAAGTTGTTAACTGTGATAAAGTTAGATTAGTGGATTCTAAAATCATTTGGGATGATATTGCACCACGATTGACTAGAACTGAATGAAGGAAAGGTATTTCGCAACCTTTGCCTTTCGATCCGATTATTTCTGATCAAAATCGACACACTAATGAATTATTAGTGATTAAAACAAAAATAAAACCTAAAGTATTACATTCGAGAGAAATTGGTGCTGGGCCACGGAGCAAGCACGGAGGGTGGATTCAATAATTGGTAGTACTAATTTATGCAGAAGAATTGACCAATCACAGCAAAGAACACTGCGGAAGGATCGACGAATCCATAGATGTCTGAGTGCTTCGGCTCATTCGACAAGAAATTTCTTTGTTTCTGCGCCACTAATAAATAACGATTGCGCCATGCCTAACCATTGCGTTAATACGAAGCAAGAATTAACAATAGCGCAAGTCGACAGTTCTAAATCTAATCGACAGGGTTCGCGAGGTTTAGTCATAAGCAATGTTTATGTTCCTTACTAAACTAGCGCCAAGATTGACGAGTTGTAACGTAAGTTACGCCAGTAATTAAGTTACTAAAACTGTTTGATTACAGACATGTTGTTGATGGTATTGACACCGTAGTAGCATTGCTATAGTGAAGTAAATTGACACTTGTTGCTTACCGAATGCTACGGAGCATTTCTGGCGGATTAAGTAAACAAAGTGGATGCTTTGCTGGAACATGGTGACATGTACTAATGTAAATTGTTATTCTACCGTGACATAGAGCGAAAAAAGTTCACCTGTGGTGACTGGATGTCATACTAACAAATAACAATTTCATTTATTCTCCATTGACTTTTCTATTTATCTAAGTTAATTCTTAGTACGCCTACGTATTACGGAGTGAGACGTAAAGCAGGTGTTACTCGATGGTTTGAGTTTAAGCTGTTTAGCTACTAAAAAGAACTAAATTTCATCACACTAATGACTGAAATGTTATGTAAGCATGAAGTAATACTATAGCACTTTCGCTAAGACTTTGTGGATGTTATATTTTTGGAAGTGGTAGATCTTGCATATGTAAGAATTGACATTATTAAAGCGGATTAATGGCAAATAACCAAAGATGTTATATACTTTGTTTTCGGACACACCATTGGATTTGCATTAACTATTAGTACAAAAATCATTATTCATTGGACGTGAGAAACCTAAAAACGCTTAAAATAGCACATTGATTTTGCATTACCGTATTGATTCTATTAAATTCTCGCAGGCTAAAATTCTATTATATACTATGAATATAGGCATTTCATCGAACCTGTACCACTTGAGTGGGAGAAAAGACGGCTGCATAGGGTCGATAGAGCGATTCTATTTGACGAGCGTAATCTTTTCGCGAGTATACGGTAAGGCCGATAAGAGATCTAAGATGCGAGCCGGGAGTCTGTCTTATCAGGTGTCGACGGGCGACACGCGTGAAGCGATAAAACAAATTTATTTGGCGAGGATGAAGCAGTAGTTACAGAGAATTCACCAAGGCGTGAAGCGTAATTAGACATAACATGATTAACATGAACGATCTGTCTCAAAATGTCGCTAATCTTCGTGGTGGTTGACGGGGTTAGGCAGAAGCATTTCATCATTGACTGGAACTTGGTAAAGTCCATGTTTTTGTTTTTGTACTAATAAATGCGTAACTAAAGAACTATGATCCTTAGAAGCATGAACTAACTTAGTTAAGACATCTAAAGTATCTATTCTATGTTATTATGTGTATTACAATACATATAAATTGATATAATATTATGAAATAAGACATTTAAATTAACTTTTTTTAAACATTTTTTATTTTCTAGTAAGAAATGTATTCTATATCTTCATATTACATAATAATGTTATATATATTATAAAAGGAATTATTTATTTAAAAATAAACTAAATAATGTTCTTGATTGTGATTCATATGGATGAAAAACCTAAACAGAAAGTTAATACTTGTAAACTACAATGTGATATAAATTACTTTCTGATCCACATGTATCTAGGCTGAAGAATCTTCAGTGAAATAGGAATAACTGAGTTACTATACAATGAAGGGAAGTAACTGGTAGTAATAATGATTTCTGACCCCATGTTCAGGACAGATCGTTGGATTAACTTCAATTGTGAGATCGAATGTATATGTACTCTTGTGGAAGTTCTATTCTATATTAAACGTTCAGAAATATTCCGCTAAGCAAAAATGTTAGTTGAACGTCGGGAGATTTTAAGTAATGTCTGACGTGAAGATCTTTTTAATTCTGATCGAGTGATCTGCAAGATTCTTCCTACTTTTTTTCCTATTGTTTGCTGAGCCAGACATGATTTGCTTTCTACTACTTATCAAGTGGAGAAGATACCTTGTGAGTCAACAGAAATGCCTCGGGTATTGAATGAACTAAATTATTTTTACAAAAGCGATTGTTCGTTGGGAGGTCAGCTAAAATAATCATAGGGATTTCACAATTTTTTTTATAAATATGTTAAGTTAACTTGACAAGAGCAAGATGATCAGATCTAAAGCTATGAGTTGAACTGATATATATATTTTTTTATATGATCTTACAAACATTTGTTTTTGTCAAAATGATCAGTATTTTTTAGTTGAACTGGGCACAGTTGATCTTAAAATATGATTTTTTTTATTTTTTATCATATACTTATTGAATTATCTAGAGGGATACTAGGCATAGTTGGACCGATGATTATCATTATGTATGATGATTCACATATCTGGCTTGAGGAAGTGTAATTGATTTTCAGCAGGCTGCACAGCGAAGGGAAGTAACTGATGGTAGTAAGACAACAACTCTGAACTATTAGGGAATGACTTTCTGATCACTAAAAATGGCATGAACCATTACAGTACAGATAGATGCATTTACATTCATTTGTTATTTTGAAATCAATAGGACTGAAGTGTTAAATATATTTTTTGATATGTTTCTTTAACTTGAGGAAGTACGTTGTAACTCATAAATTAACATATATATTTTTTTGAGATCATAAGCAACTTCCTTTCTCGTTGCTTTTCTCTTGTCTTTAAATGACAGTAACAATTTCCGAAGCTTATCTAGTTTATCGATAGGCAAAGTTAATTCTGATTTAATAGGATCAATCAGGATACCAAGAAACCGAATTTTTGTTGCTGGGGAAATCAGTTTTTTGTAGCTTATGTAGAACCCCATGCGACGTAAGATAGCAATCAATTTATTCTGCTGGTCTTTCGCATTGTCCCAGTCTGAGGCAACAATGCAGAAATCATCTAAGTAATTAACAATATTAGTAATGCCCTCTCTAATAGCGCTTCTGCAAACAAAGTCTGATATTTTAGAAAAACCAAAAGGGCTGGACGAGAGACCCATGCATAGTCTATTATCTAGCATGTATACTGGCTCCCCTTCATGGACATTGAAGTCCCATATTAAGCCCTGCTTCCATCTATCAGTTGGATGGATTGTTACAGCACGGTAAGCATCTTTTAAATCCACATTGGCGAGATAATCTCCTTGGTTTAATACCTCAACCACATCATCGATACTTTTGTAATGGAATTTATTAGATACTTGCTCAGTGAATTTATTTATAGACCCACCTTTTGGCCTACTGCAATCTATTATCCCTCTCCCACCTACCTCTTTTGGTATACAGAATATATTATGTACACACTGTGGCGTCTGGTCGGTTAGGGAAATCATGACTTGTTTAATTTCGGATTCTAATTTATTTGTTATTATACTTCTAAAAATCGGTTGGCAATTTTTTTAAATTTTGTATTATATTCTATAGTGCAATCAGTATTAGTCACATGGAACCCGAAAACCACTCCCCAAAGGATATATATCCAGTCCGGGTCCGAGTCACCACGAAGAAATAGTTCGCATATTACGCGACACGGTTTTAGCTGTACTATGTTGTCAGCTACATAATGACTACAAAGGCATTTACCTTTAATACAATCACTAGTTACTTCAATTATAGTTGCTTCCGCCCCCGGTACTTCTTTAATGTGAAACCTCCAACAGTGACCTTGAACTGTTTCGACATAGAAACTGTCTTCTTTACTCGTAGTACTGATACATACCCAATTTGCAATACTGCTAACCTGGCTGAATGCATTATCCTCACTATCTCCTTGGCCATTATTAGGATTGTCAGGACGATTATCTTGAGAATTAGTTTGCTCATTAATAGCACGTGTAACATTTTTAGCAGGGTATTCAGTCTGATTCGGACCAGACGGGATGGCCGAATGAGTTAGAGCGTCCGTCTCCCGTGCTGGTAGATCATGGGGTCGTGGGTTCGAGTTCCGCTCGAGTCAAACCAATGACTTTAAAATTGATACTTGTCACTTCCTAGCCAGGCGCTCGGCATTATTAGGATAGGGCAAGGACTGGTGTGCTCAGTGTCAGGATAATGTGACTGAGTGGGATACCAGGTCATGGTGCCGGCGGCCTGGTTTCCCAGTGGGACAGCACTATAAAGTCGCCATGAGTGCGCACTGTCACAAGTCGGTACCCGTCCTGATATGACCTTAGATGTTGCTAGGACGTAAAACAACAACAAACAAACATCAGTCTGATTCAAACATATTATATCAACTTGGCTAATATAAGCGGGCGTACCTTTGGCGCCCCATAATGACCGACCGCCCGATTGACATGTTAGCACAGTAGGGCAGTTGGGCAATTTGTCAATAGCACATGTGACATTATTTAGATTGCTCTTCAATCGATTGCATAGCAAGGCATTATTTGACAATATACTATCACATTCACAACTGCCTGGAACCACAGCGACACATTGACTATCAGCGAGCATGTTATAGGTCGTTTGATGTCCCGCAGAGTGCAGCTCGGCGATTTCAATAACTGCTACAGTACAATTTTCTCCCACCTGCGTAGGACAAGGCACTTTTTGAACAAGGTTCACACAATCTAAATTGGCAATTACTTCATCATTGTCATGTTCCATAGCACTGTATTCCTTGGCCCTTGCATTAACTCGTCATTCTTTTGAGCAGTTGTATTTTTTGTGGTTCTTGCTTCCGCAGTTTGAGCACCAATGCCCAAAGTTACACACATCCTCACTCCTACTACACCCGGCCTCCTTATTCCACCTAAAGCAGCCTAATTTACCATCTTTGGTGTATGTGTTCATCCTACGTGCCCCCATGCTTGCTGCCGGCTTCTTGGTGCGCATGTTGTGCACCCCATAGTGAAACATACACAATCCTGTATTTCCATAGATGTTGCTAGGACGTAAAACAACAACAAACCAAACTGTATTTCCACTTCTGAAAGCTTCGAACCCTTCCACCTCTGCCAATTTTCTGATATCCTTGTCATACTCGACATGAGTAGTATCAAGGAAATCATTTTGTCTAGCACGGGAAGCCATAAAGCACACATGTTCAAGAAAAGCTCTGTAGTCTTTTAACTGTTAGGCCCTGGATATCCAAGCACCAGCGAATGGACGCCGTAATTAGTTCATAGCAGTTCAATTTTTTAACTTCTTTACCAAGTACTGCATAACGCCTGAGCGTCCACTTACTTCTACGCCTTCTTGTGCTACTGCTGCTCCTACTCCTTGAATCAGACGGAGTTCGTCTGCGCCTTCTTGTCCTAGACCTGTGATCAGGTTGGAGAGCTTACGTCGTTTGAGCTACGATGGTTAAAGTACCTAATTCGAGCCCCGGTTCAATTTCGAAGGTCGAATTTCATATAAGATTAACTTGATCTGCTACAAGATCAACAGTCTTTGTTGATACATATGACCGAGTGGGTCATATGTATCAATAACTGCTACAGTACAATTTTCTCCCACCTGCGTAGGACAAGGCACTTTTTGAACAAGGTTCACACAATCTAAATTGGCAATTACTTCATCATTGTCATGTTCCATAGCACTGTATTCCTTGGCCCTTGCATTAACTCGTCATATTAGAATACATCACTAGAAAGCAAAAAATTATATCTAATTTCCTGAATATTCATAGGACATTTAGTTGGGACCGGATCGAGTAAATTAACAGTGAATATTAGGAAATAATTCAGTAGTTACAACACATGTCTACAGGACAGAACTGCCCATGGTAGTACTGTGTTGGTATAGCCATAAATCCTAAACAATAGAGGAAACTCCAGTCAACCATGGGGGTATATGCTGGTCTGTGGCCCACTCATATACTTCCACTTGCCACTGGGGGAGTTCCTGTGGGGACTGTTGTACATCATTTAGATATATTTTTTGCATACCAATATATATATGCATAATAAATAATTAACTGTGATTATGCTTCTGATGCATTACCACCACAAATATGGCTTGTCTTGCTGGTACAACATTAAGAAAAACCTACCTTAAATATTATTGTATTTGATTTATTTTATTGTTGGTTATCACTTTTTATTTCTATTCATATTATTTAAGGGAAGACCGGTGCCGGGAGGCCTGGAGCTGAAAGGCCGAGAGTCTCGGCGCCAGCAGGCTGAGAGTCCTGGCGCCGGCAGCCCGAGAGTCCCGGCGCCGGCAGGCCGAGAGTCCCGGTGCCGGCAGGCTGAGAGTCCCGGCGCCGGCAGGCCGAGAGTCCTGGTGCCAGCAGGCCAAGAGTCCCGGCGCCGGCAGGCCGAGAGTCCCGGTGCTGGAAGGCCGAGAGTCCCGGCACTGGCAGGCCGAGAGTCCCGGCGCCGGCAGGCCGAGAGTCCCGGCGCCGGCAGGCCGAGAGTCCCGGCGCCGGCAGGCCGAGAGTCCCGGCGCCGGCAGGCCAAGAGTCCCGGTGCCGGCAGGCCGAGAGTCCCGGCGCCGGCAGGCCGAGAGTCCCTGCGCCATCAGGCCGAGAGTCACGGTGCCGTCATTATTATTACCGTATTATTTTAATTATTATTGGAATTATTTTTTTATTTTCATATACATGTATATACATATATAATATATATATATCGATATAAATATACATATACATATACACATACATATGTGTATACATATAAATATACATATACCTATGTGTATATACATATATAAATATTACATATGCACCTATATATATATATGACTATATACATCCATTCACATATACATATATGTATTCATATATACATATGGAGACCTATATATGTGACTACATAATTATATATATATATATATATGTGAATACATACTGTATTTAGAGATGACTGCATCATATTGTAGAGTGGTCCTCCATTTGTCACTGGTAAGTTAACCCATGTGTAGTCTGTTTCACTCTCAGACTTATTGCAAGGGGCCTAAGCTCTGACACTTTAACACTCAGATTTTAACCAAAAACTGCCAAGGAAAGCTTTCACACCTCAGGTTGCCAATGGTTCTCTGGGCTGCACCTCCACTGGCAGCTGAGCTCACTGAGTGTGAATGTGTCAGAGCTTATGCCCTTTGAATAGGTGTGAGAGTGGATTGGATTTGGTTTATAAGGGTCTGTGCCACAGTGCACTGCACACACATATTTCTGAAGGCACACACTACACAACAGTCAACTTGCTACTTGCAAATGGATTACCATTGTGAAGGATCTGGCAGAGTCATCCTTACATTTAGGAACACTGGTAAGTTATTCTTCACCTGATATTGCAATATTATTTATATATTGTATATTATATATAATACATACAGTATGTGCATATGTGCATATATACATATACCTTTAAAAGTATGTGTATGTATACATGTACATGCATACTCAAAAATAAAATAAATAAAATATAAATGGAATATTATTTAGGGTAATGGCAGTGTTTGGTTAAAATCTGAGTGTGAAAGTGTCAGAGGTTAGGCCTCTTGCATTGTTGCAATAAGTCTGATAGTGACACAGACTACATATGGATTAACTTAGCAGTGACAAATGGAGTACCACTCTAAGATATGTGATGCAGTCATCTCTAAATACAATATGTATTTATATGCATGTGTAGTAGTCTGAACATGAGCTCTACTATCACGCGGTAGCAGCGGAGACTACGACGCCACCAGCGCAGTTCCACTACACTGCGCTAGGTGGCGGCACGGGTCACCACCGGTCAGACCCCAACTGGGCTGACCTCTACTGCGTGTGGTTGACCCCCCCCCCCACACACACCTATAGAGTCGATGTGGGATCTGGCGAGTCAGGGGGCGGGTCAGACAACTACTGACGCCGCGGAGAGCAGAGGGTTCAATAAACCAGGTGAAGCGTACACTGAATTGAATCTTGGTGTTCTTTCGTGAGAGAAAGGGTGAGTCGGAGGGCCGTGGGCCATTACATTGGTGCCGTGAGCCAGCTTGCCTTCTGCGTAAGGGGGTGAGTATTGGACCTGGGCCATGGACTCCGCAGGTAGGTTCTCTTCGTAATTCGTAGTTATGGAGGGAGCGACGGCTGGTCAACTGCGTAGTGGGCGCCAGTACCAAAACAATGGTGCAGGGAGCCCCGGCGCAGTTGGGTTACCGGTGGGCGTGGACGCTTCTGCGGTGAGTACACCGCACCACGCTCACAGTTCACCTGATAGGGATGTTGATGTTTGTACGTTCATTCCGAATACAGGTGCCGGCGTTGTAGGGGACCGCCGCCGTGTGTCAGTGGGTGGGGGGGGCGTAGCCACTCCGCCACTTGTGCCGGTGGTGTCGCCTAGACATGCTGAAAGTGCTGACAGCTATTGGACGCAGTTAGCCCGACTGAGTGGCAGTCCGCCACCCGGTATTGCGCCGTTGTTTACATCGGGGGTGATACAGGGGGGTGGGCGTGACACGCGGTTGGGCACTCATTCTGATAGTGGTAGCGCGTCGTCGAAAGATGTCGCGCCATCAGTAACAGTGCGAGATGTTCTCTCAGTTGATAAAAATACTGGGGAGGGCATTACGGGGAGTGCGATGAAGGTGGGCTTCGCTCTCGATGATATGCAGTCTCTGTCGATCAGTAGTGATTCGGGGTCGGGTGTACGCGAGGGTAGCAGTTCAATCGCGTGTCGTGAGGATCTAGGTCTGGCTGGGCGCGGGGGTTCTGTGGGAGGCATACCGCTGGAGTATTCGCCGTGGGGGAGTTCAGCTGTCCGTTCTGTGGGGACGGGAGCTGGACGTGCAAGTCCCCGAGATCCCGGTTATAGGGGGAGTTCCCCGGTTTTGGAGACAGGGTTCGTAGCCGATGACTCGTTGACGTTCGCGTTGGAGCATGATTTGGTTATGGGTCGTACGTTTTCTGGGTCGCAGTCGGAGGTGGAGCGTCAGGAGGGGATGCGGATCCGCCGACTGCGAGCTTGGAAGCGGGTCCAGTATGACCGGATGGCGGAGGAGAGGCGAGACCATTAGGCCTTTAGGCGGTAGGGAGATTGCTGATGCAGTCTCCCCGCGGCTGTCTAGTCCCCTATTGTCGCCCGTGTTGGCTGTGGTTAGAGGTCCTCAGCGGGTTACGGTGGCGGCGCTGGTTTCTCCTCCTGGAGTAGCTAGCCTGTCGTTACGTTCCCCTGAGGTACCCACTGGTCAATGCGTATCTGCGATGGGTGTTACTGCAGGGACTGTGGTGAATGCTGACGAGTTGGCGCGCTTTCGGGAGTGGCAGCTCGGTCAGATGGCGTTGAGGGAGTCGGTTTGTTCGTCCCGCACGGATCCGTTCTCGCTCAGCCCAGCTGGCGTGAGGATGGCGCAGCCTCTTAGCGGCAGTTCATCGGGTTCTTGCCAGGTGGTACTGCCGACTAAAGCTGTCCGACCACCTATGTTACCGTCCACAGGCTCTGAGGATGTAGGTGCTAGAACCTTAGGGAGTCTGGCACCGGCACCTCAGGGCGAGGGACGGTCAGTAGGGGGAGGTTCTGTGGAGCGGATGGACGTCGACTCTGTCGAGTCTACCCCGGTTGTGGGCGGTGAGTTGCTTTGGCCTCCTGCCCCTTCTCGTGAGTCCGGTGCGTTAACAGAGGCGCAGGTGAGGACGGCTGTGGAGCGGGCTAAGGCCTCTGTACAGCGTGACACTAGTCCTCGTTCGGAAGTTGTGTCGGTGCCCCCTGAGGCATCGATCCCTCCAGAAAAGGTGTCGTATGGGTCGTTCGACTATCGCTATCATAATAGCGATGGGACGAAACGAACGGTGCCCATAGATGTGGATGAGGCTCCTGTCGGTAGTAGTGGGGGGACTACACGTCCGGCGGTATCCGTCGCTCGCTGTTCTGACCAAGGACAGGGGGGGGGAGGATCAGAGACCGGGTCGGATAGCCCAGCGGCTTTTGCGTTGGGCTACCGATAGGAGCTTTGCAGTCGAGCTCGGCTATGCGATCGCTGACGATCCTACTCCGTCGTCTGAGTGGATTGTTCGGTCGCGGGTGGGTGGACCGGTTAAGCTGGCGCGGTTCCTTTCGGGGAACGTGGCTGGGTTGACTGAGACTACTCTGTCGCGGCTATGGAATGACCCTCATGAACGGGAGCCATGTAGTGTGAGGGACTATATGGTCTGGGAGGAGGGTCGTTGTCGGTTGGTGCGGTCTCAGGGTCTGACCGGAGATCACGGTGTCTCCGATGACGAGGGCTGGGTCGAGCCCGAAGGTCATTCCCGGATCCCGCTGGATTGGTATAACCTCCATTTATGTCACATATTTGGAGGTTTGACGGATCCAGCGAGGGGGGAGGGCTACACAAGACAAGAGTTGGCGTGTTTGGGATATGTTCGCCGGGTGTTTCGCCCGGGACAGACTTGTCTGTTCTGTGAGCTAAACCCGGTGGGGCGTAGGCAGACCCCGAAATTGTTTCTGCGGTGGGGGTCGTTGGCTCGGCATATTTGCGAGAGCCACCTTCACACCGCTCCTCTCTGGAGGTGCACGCGACCATTCAACGTGGCGAGTGGTTCGGAGGGTTGTCCAACGCTTAAGGCGACTGGGCAATACTTCTCAACTCCTCGCCGCGGTGAGATGATCAAGCATCTCACGGAGGGCCACGGACGTATGGTGATGGACGTCGTGAAGGGGCTGAGTAGTATCCTGTGGGATCCTCAGTTCATGTCGAAGAGGGCGGTGAACTTCACGATGAAACAGCGCACGGACTTTCATTATAGCAGGGAAACCCTGACGCTGCCTAGGCAGCACAGGTTGATTTTCTGTTTATATATGTTCCTGGGTCGGCGGAGGTGCGTCGTGAGCGGTTTTATACCGGTCGCGGCCCATCTTCGGCGAAACGGGGCAGGGGTCGTGGTGCTGTTGCCGTGAGGAGGGACCGGCAGGGGCGAGCAGCTCCTGTGGCCTCTTCGAGCTCTGGGCGGGGTTCTAGATCCGTCCAGGGGAAAGGCAAGGGGAGAGGTAAGAGGTCCTCGTCCCTGGTGCCGTTGCGCGATGGCTCTGCCATTGAGCTGCAGCGGAATCAGGGGTCGGACAGGTCAGCTTCGCCTCCTCCACCGCCGCCTCCACCCCCTCCATCTGCTGCCCAGCAGGGGTTGAGAGACTGGCCTGAGTTGCCAGTCGTGACTATCGATCCGGAGGTGATGGGGTCGAGGGCGGTGCGCCGTCGTAAGCGTCGGAAGGTAGCTGCCGAGCTGACACCTGACACTCTAAGTGCGGTGGTGGCACGGGCTCCGCCGACTGTAGCGACGGTGGCAGTGGCATCGGTGTCGCAACCGGTGTCCTTAGGTCAGGTTCCGCGGCGACGCGTGTCGGCGGCTGCGGGATCTGCCTCTCAGTTGGCAGGGACGCCGTCTGCAAGTTCGGTTGTGGGACCAGCGGCGACCGCTCCAGTGGTTAGTCCATCTCCTGGGGTGATACCTGTGCGACCGGTGGTGGTTGTGGCCCCGCTGGTTGATCACGGTGTCGCTCTGGCGTTGGACGGTATCACGGAGCGTCTCTGCGAGGCCAACCGTGTGGACGTTACGGCCAGAATTTCGGAGTCGGTCGGCGGCCTGGTCAAAGCCTTCATTGGAGGCTTTGATGCGGTCGTCGCGCAGACGCAAGAAGTTCTGACGCGTCAGGCTGAGGGAAGGCGTGGTACTGACTTCGACAATGTCGTGGAAGACAAAAAAATTGTCGAACGAAAGTTGGCAGTATCACGCGAGCAGAGAGCGCGGCAGGCATCAGTCATTGACGATATCGACATGACTTTTTCTGCCGCGTTCCACTCGGACTTCCGGAGTTGGGATGGTTCATTGCGTACTTTGGATCTTTCCGGCTTCAGCGTTGAAGACAGGCTGCACGGCCTGCCGGCTAGCTTGGTGGCTGATGCTGCTGCGGCACATCGGGCGCTGCTGGCGCGGGCGGCAAGGGCGCCTGGTGACGCTGACGGCGACGTTCAGATGACAGGTGACGGGAAGGTGGACGGCGATTAGTCGTCATTCTGTCCTGTCTGGTTGGTTTGGACGTCACGTCGAAATTCAGATGACAGGTGACAGGGTGGTGGACGATGTCTAACTGTTGGTACAGTTAGGCGTCGCTCTCCTCTGTCCGAGGGATTCTGGGTATCGTGGTTTCTCGGATGACAGGTGGCAGTTAGGTTAGCGGTGGTTGACTGCTCGCGCAGGTGATCGGCGCTAGCCCTGTCCGAGGGATTTCGGGTTCCACGTCAGGGGTTATTAAAAGACCAGCACCCCTGTGGCGGTTATTGTTTTTTTTATATTAATATATACACTAATATTATATAAAATAATTTTTTTTTTCTGATAAGTTCATCTCCCTTAAGGAGGTGGTTACCGCCTTGTATATATATGTGTATTGTTACTAATATAGCATTGTATATACCTTTTTTTTAGTACTACGGTGCTATTTTTACATTGATAGCCATAATGTATTTAGCATATCGTACTGCTCTATTCCAATATTATTTTTCTTTTGCAGTACGATTGTTCATGATATATGTTATGGTGAAGAGCTTAGCTTTCTCTCGATTGGAGGATCTAGCTTCTTGTGTTCTGCCTATTTTTCTGCAGTAGGGGTCGGAATAATTTTTTTTTATATATATATATACTAAATTATTTCTAAAATATTCCTCAACTTTCACCCCGTTTTGACTTCCTTGTTCCACACTATTAGGAAATATTATATTCTAAATTTATTTAGTGGAACGAGGTGGTCGATGGTGTGGGAGTTGGTGGGTAGACACTGTCCATTTTACACTAAGAATTTTCCTATGCAGTGTCGCCCTGGCTCTTATTTTATGCTGCATTCTTTATTTTAAATTACTACTATAGTAAGCGCTTCCGGCAGAACATGAGTGACAGCGTGTGCGTCGGCTCCTGTTATACCAGGGGAGGATGCACATGGGGTGTAATTTCTTTGTAGGAGGCCGGGTTCTTGCTGGCGCCCATTGCTTCTTATGAAATGTATTGCATTCCTGAACGTTGTATCTGCGGAGACTTTCTCAATTGTTATAAGTAACACCGCCCTTCTACTTTCATGCACTCTGCACCGGAGCGGGTCACCGAGTGTGACGGGTCCTGGGTGCGGCGGCGTGACGTGTCCGCGGTGTAATACCGTCTGTGATCTACTGGCCAGGCGACGCGGGCACAAGGAGGACGGACTGAGGAAGCTCCAAGAGGAGCCGCTCCACGTAGAAGGGGGAGCGCCCCGCTAACGGTTCTTCTGAGATGGGGGGCGGCTGGGGGCGGACTGAGTAGTTCCTTGCTTCCTTCTGTCGAGGGGGTTCCACTTGTGGGGTATGAATTCTCTCCCAGCAAAAAACATTCTATACACCAACGACATAGAGGCTGGGAGAGGTCGTCTTTGTGCGACTCATTTAAAGACTCTTTCTTCACCTAGACTGATAACATGTTTGCCTTGCAGCTAGCTAGATTCATATCGCTATTTTCGCTGCAGGCAGGTCTAGGAATTGCGCAAAAGGATACATAGCTTTGTAATGCTTCTCTCCCTTTCAAGTTAGTTCTCATGTTGACTTCTATCATTTCTCGATTCTCATCGGTTTGCATTCTGCAACCGGTGAGACTCTAAGGGGGGCAGTGTAGTAGTCTGAACATGAGCTCTACTATCACGCGGTAGCAGCGGAGACTACGACGCCACCAGCGCAGTTCCACTACACTGCGCTAGGTGGCGGCACCGGTCACCACCGGTCAGACCCCAACTGGGCTGACCTCTACTGCGTGTGGTTGACCCACCCCCCCCACACACACCTATAGAGAGTCGTTGTGGATCTGGCAAGGTCAGGAGGGGGCGGTCCAGACAACTACTGACGCCGCGGAGAGCAGAGGGTTCAATAAACCAGGTGAAGCGTACACTGAATTGAATCTTGGTGTTCTTTCGTGAGAGAAAGGGTGAGTCGGAGGGCCGTGGGCCATTACACATATATATATATAGAGTCATGTATATATGTCTGCATATGTATATCTATATAGATGTATATGTATGTGTATGTATGTATATGTATGTATATATATGTATGTATATGTAATATATATGTATGTTAATGTATATGTATGTATGTGTATGTATATGTATATATATGTGTATATATGTGTGTATATTAATGTATGTGTATGTGTATATATGTATATGTATGTATGTATATGTATAGCATTTATAATAGGCATAGGGGGTTTGGGTTTCGGGGGGGAGAGAAGACGGCAGCCTATCGGCGCAGGGATTCCCGGCGCCAGGGTTCCCGGCCTCCCGATGCCAAGACTCCCGCTACCAGGCCTCAATTCAAATAATATATATATAAATAAAATGTGATAACCAACAATAAAATAAATGAAATATAAATGCAATAATATACTAGGTAAGTTAATGTTGCTGTACCAGCAAGAAATGCCATATTTGTGGGTATTATGCACCAGATGCATAATTAAAGTGTTATTTATGAACATAGCTTACTGGCCTCCCATCCCCAGGCCTTCCGGCACCAGCCTTCCCATAAATAATATGAATAGAAATAAAAAGTGATAACCAACAATCAAATAAATCAAATACAATAATACTTAAGGTAGGCTTTTCTTAATGTTGTACCAGCAAGACAACCATATTTGTGGTGGTAATGCATCAGATGCATAATCACAGTGAATTATTTATTATGCATATATATATATATATATATTGGTATGCAAAAAATATATCTAAATGATGTACAACAGTCCCCACAGGACCTCCCCCAGTGGAAGGTGGAAGTATATGAGTGGGCCACAGACCAGCATATACCCCCATGGTTGACTGGAGTTTCCTCTATTGTTTAGGATTAATGGCTATACCAACACAGTAATATCATGGGCAGTTCTGTCCTGTAGACATGTGTTGTAACTACTGAATTATTTCCTAATATTCACTGTTAATTTACTCAATCCGGTCCCAACTAAATGTCCTACGAATATCCAGGAAATTAGATATAATTTTTGGCTTTCTAGTGATGTATTCCAATATGAAAACCTCCTAAAACTCAGTGTTCCACAACCATATTTGTGAACCTGCACCATAATCCTATATGAAATTCGACCTTGGAAATTGCACCGGGGCTCGAATGAGGTATTTAACCACCATAGCCCGATCGAGGTAAGCTCTCCAACCTGGTGATGACTTCGTGCTCTCCCGTACTCTGAATGGCTGTTCATGGCGACTGCCGCCATTGAAGCGCCAACACCGGTGGCGCCGGCAGCACCGGTCGTCCGTCTGTCGTCCAATATGGCCACCGTCGTGCGACCCGAATATTCGTCCAAGCCTTGAAGCCGCCCTTCCCGTCGTCGCTTCATCCTGTCTTGTTGCTGTTTCAGCTCCTCCATTCGGTCTTCCAACGTCATGTCATTAATTTCCTTTAGAATTATTTTGTCCTGCTCCTCCAATGTGACTGACGCCATCCTAGCTGTCAACTCAGGTGAATTATCCCGTGAGTCCGAGTAAGATATTTGTGCTTCTTCTACGGCTGCCCTTCCTCGTGTTATGCGTTCAGGCAGAACCTTCCTCCCTTTCCTTCTTCCTTTCTTCGTTTTACAACTTTTCTCCACTTTATGTGACAGCCCGCACGTGTCATAATACGGCATGTCCAGAATGGATGTTAGACTCAACACTCAACACCAGAGCACAACCTCTCTCAGGAAAAATTTAGTCGAAGTGAGATCGATATAGTTGTATTACTGCGCGACACAGGTAGCGCCCCATACGCGTGCGCATAACAAGGTGGGTGCGCGACACTTCAAATCAATAGTACAATAATAATAATAAAGTAATAATAAACCTTGGGTTCGGTTTTGTTCTTTATATTATTATAATCCATTATAATACACATATATTTTTTTGAGATCATAAGCAACTTTTTGCAATATATCAGACTATTGTTATTAATTAATTAATATTGCTAAAATTGTATAGACATTAGACTATATTACACTGCATAAATGTTTTGCTATTGATGATATAAAATGATACAAGAGATGACTAACAACTAAAATTCTTTGAAGTTTGACTGAGAGTTTCCTTAATTGTTAAATTTTGTTTAAATTGATTCAAATGAATGAAACTTACCTGGTGGATAGGCCACATAAAACTTGTGTTGGATCGTACAGTCACATGGACTGCTTAACTCTGATTAAAACTATAGTTACAGGGAAGATTCTTTTCTTGATGATACTAGGGGTATTATCTTCTTCTTGTAATGCAGTAGCATTCCACATCTGCTGATGTGAGATGACATTGTAGTGGGCTATAATAATGCCGCCCGATCTACTACATATTGTCAGGGGACGACTCTTACTTATTTTTGTCCAGGGGTATGAATCAACTCATAAGGGAGATGAAACTGTTGTCCTCTGTGATGGGCTATAGTAATGCCGGCCTATGTGCTACATATTGTAGTACGACCTACTTTCTTGTCATAAGACACGACGTTGTCACTTCTTGTTCCATAGGGATGGAATCAAGTCTTTCTTGTCATAAGACACGACGTTGTCCAGTTCTTTTTCCAGAGGCGTAGGATAAACTCACGATGTTACATGTTCTCATGTTGTCATAGGGGATGACACTGGCCAATTCTTGTTCCATAGGGATGGAATACACCTAAGTTCTTTTGCTAGAGGAAGATCTAAATACATAGTACAATTTTGACGGTAAAATCTGATAACTTTGGATTTGTCGATCATAAATGAACTGAGCATATGAATATTATCATTGTCATGAAATATCATAGATAGAGGTTGTCATGAACTATTTATTGAAATGCATAAAAGACATTATTAACATCATTGTCATCAGATGTCATTCATATTTGAAAATATCATGGACATAAGGTAGCTTGAATATTTATTCATTTGTAAATTTGTGTAAATGTTGAGTGTGCATGTGTTCATATTGATTCATTTGAAAGTCATTGACAGATGAGATGTTAAATGTTGCATGTGTTCATAGTTATTCATTGAAATTCATTGACATATGATAGATTAAATATTGCATGGTTCATAATAAATTCATTTGAAACTAAATAATATAATGTAGAATGTTATCATAATTGTCATTAAATGTCATAGTCAGAGGTTGATAAATGGTTCATTTATAATGCATGAGTATGGTTGAATGTTATCATATATTGCATGGAGATGTATTCATTGAAATTCATGAAGTACATTGTATTCATTGAAATTCATGAAGTACATAATTAACATTAGTGTCATGAGATGTCTTTCATACTGAAATTAGCCTAGACATAGGGTTGTCCATAAAGGGTATTCATTTGAAAAATCATTTACATATAGGATGTTGGATGTTGCATGAAAGACTCATTGAAAATTCATTGCATAATTGATGAACGTTATCATGTATTATAGTATAAATTGTTCCATTGACATAGACATATGATTGAACATTCCATGTATTATCAAATATTAACTAGCTAAAACTATCATTGACATTATTTGTGTTATGGGGACATAGTAATGATCTTTTGATACTGAAGATATTTGTCATTAACATTATTCATGTTATGGGGACATAGTAATGATCTTTTGAAACTACAGATGTATCATTAACATTATTCATGTTGTGGAAACATATTAATGATCTTTTGTACTGAAGAGTTATTTCATTGACATTATTCATGTTGAGTAGACATACTTTGTACTGGAGATGTATATTATTGACATTGTTCATGTTATAGGAACATATTAATGATCATTATATTGCAAAAGCATCTAGTTAAATAATCTATATGGTTATAGATTTAAATTTTAAAATTTAAAAATACTTGGAGAATATTATTATTCTAAAATAATGTTATTGAAAATAAACATAATAATTGATATGTTACATCGATAATTTCTGTGTAAGAAGTCATCGGGTGCCTTCTACGAAGACTACAGGATCGCAAGACCTGAAACATTTGAGATCACATCAGTAAGAACAATGGACAATGCTCAGTTCACGAGGAACTGCAGCATATGCTGATGGTCACTATGTTCAAAATAAGGTTCACGAGGAACTTTAGCATAGGTGACTGAGTCAATGATTTCACTACAGCAATGTGATGGACAATGCTGAGTTCAAGGAGAACTAGCGCATATGCTGATGGTCATTGGATTGTGTTAGCGTTATCAAGAATGAAGATTGGCGTAGTTCACGAGGAACTAGCGCAGAGACAATTTATTCAATACAAATTTGTTGTTTTGCCGGAGAAATGCCTTAACATAAAATATCGACGTCAACAAAAAGAACATTCTAATACTACTACCATATGGTTAAACTTGAGCAAGAGCATATAAATCTATTATTATTTAATAATATAGATGAGTATTATGGTTTTGAAGTTAAAAAAGAACCACTGTCATTGCTTTGTTTACATTATGCCGCCGAGTTAACGCTGTCGTATATGAATTTCTATTGCCGCGATTATATTTGTTAATACTGATATTTGATGCTTTATCTTTGTATAGGAGGTACAAAAAGACATATTGATTCATCTTTTGCCATTATTTCGACACAAAACGACTTAAAATTGGTGAAATCAAAGATTTTGGTCTTGATTTGCAAGATAATAGTTCCTGAAACTAGGTCATCGATTCAAACCGCTTAGGCCTTGTTTTCTCATTGGGTTGAGTTCCGTAACGTTAATCCTATGAAGACCTGTCGAGCAACCACGCGTCTACCATCGACGTCCCAGGTTTCTTCGAGTTTGACAGTCGGTAAAACAAAAAGCCTTGTACAAGCGTATCGATGTGGACTAAATGACAGCAGATACCAAATCCGATTAAGCACTAATGTAAGATCGATGCTATGTGACTGGAGTGTGCCTTGGAATCGTTGCAAAACGACCTCTAAACCGTCACATAACTAGAAAATGCTCGGAATAAGCTAAAGATGATGGCAAATGAATCAGATGCTTCTTAAGACATCATACGAGATATCAGAAGAATAATATAATATTCAAAACATGATAAAAATTAAGATTATAAAAATCAAATGAAAAATTTATTTTTTATTCAAAATTTTGTCTCTCGAAGTCAGATATACCTTATCCATTAACGCGACTACTTAGACTCAATTTATTATTTTGGTTGATAGAAGATATTTAATGGTGATATAACTACAAGGTAGTACTGTGCACTTCTTTCTACGCTGCTGGGCAGGTGGTAAGAAGTGGAGGGGCGGAGTACATTGTAAAATGTTCCGATTATAATGGCATGAGGATCTATGTGAAATTACTATAATAAATTGAAAACTGTGTATATACTGGTAAATGGTGATATATAAAAACCAAAGGCATATGAGGGATATGTGGAGTTGGTAAACTATTACTCATTAGGTATAGAAATTGTGTAGTAAAATAGTCTTTGGAGGAGTGTCACTTCCGAGAATAGTCTTTGGAAGAGTCACCTCACATACCCCCTCCCCTCATGGTGTTATTTATGGATCATTGGCCACTACAAGGCACTGTAGCCAGCATAACAAGGCCTTGGATACAGCAGATTGAACTCTGATTGACCACTGCCATCTTGGATTCTAGAAAACCTATATAAAGTAATAAATGAAGGAGTCTCACTCTCCTACTTTCACTCTTCACCTACTTTCCTTCATTACCTGTATTGATTTCCCTTGGCTTGTCCACATCACCCACACCACCAGCCGGCGACTTTACAACTATGTGGTAACCGGGCTCCACCCACTAGCTGACCCGTCCGACCTTGTCGGACAGCACAGGATTATCCGTGCCTCACGAATCACCCCCAAAAGTGGCAAGCCCACCCACTGCGTTAACATCTACGCCACCTCCTCCCTCAGGACCCTAACCAAGCTTGACTTCGGCCCCTTAGGCCACCTCCCCCCACAAACGCCCAACCTACTGCACCCAGTGCCAGAGGTATGGGCACTATAAGCGGGAGTGTAGTGCCACAGATATGATCTGTGGACACTGTGCGCTACCGGGCCACCTAGCGGAGGGGTGCGCGCTGAACGCCAGATGTGCAGCGTGTGGCGGCGACCACACCTCCCGAAACCCCCGCTGCCCAGAGAAGCGCAGGCTCTGGAGCAGGCTCAACCCCCCCCCCCCCCTGCCCCCCCTAAACCAACTCCCAAACCGACCAACCCAACCCACCCAACCCCACCCCCCCACCTCCCCCTACCACACACCCGACAACCCCCCCACACCTCCCCTCACCAACTTCCCCCCCCCCCCCACGACAGCCTAAACGCGCTCTCCTCCCAACCCCACGTGTCCCACCCCTCCTCTCCCTCCACCCACACCCACCGCACCCCAGCAAAACCACCACCACCACACACCGCCCACACACACGATCCATCGCCACACAAACCCCCAGGCAGACCAGCACCGCCACACCCAAGTGCGACGCCTGCACCCAAACCCCATGTACACCCACACCTAACACCGTACCCACGCCCACATGCCCACCAACACCCACACCAACACCCACACCCACACCCGCTCCTCAACCACACCCGCTCCCTCAACCACACCCGCTCCCTCAACCACACCCACACCCTCACCCACACCCACACCCACACCCATCCCAACACCAGCAGCCACACACTCCCATGACATACTTCAAGCAATTGAAGACAACCTCCCCCAAGGAACAGCCAGCGACCCGCTGGGTTCCATAATACAACTATTTATCGGGTTCCTCCGCACCTCAACCCTCATACCTCAACCCACAACCTCTACACCACCAATCAACTGCAACACCCTGAGTCACCAACATGGATACTCAACATAACAACCTCAACACCGACCGCCACACACACCCCACACCACCTCCAACCAACACCTCCAACCTCACAGTCCTCTCCTGGAACTGTGCAGGCCTATGGACAAAACTCACAACCCTCATCAACAAGCTAAAAACTGACCGCATAGACGTGGCTATGCTCCAGGAAACATGGAAGATAGAGCCACCACGCATCAAAGGCTACACCACTTACCACATCCCCGCAGTGGAATCACTGGTCGGAGGTAGACCAAAGGGAGGCACCACCACCTTAGTCAACAACCACATCCACGCCACCAAAATACCAACATCCAGAGCTAACCCCACGGCCGACACGTTACGTGTACGCCTTAAGCTGGCCACAACCACAATAGACACCTTCAATATATACAACCCCTGCAACACTCAATACACCCTGGATCGCATCCTCCAGGCACACGGCAACGCAACAACACACCAAATAATCATGGGAGACTTTAATACCCACCACTCCATCTGGGGACGCAACAACACAGACACCGCCAGAGGATGCACCCTACTCGCAGAGGTCCTTGACTCGGCGAGCCATACCCTAATGAATGATGGTTCGCCCACTCATCGCAGCGGCTCATCCATCGACCTCTGCATCCTAAACACACAACTCGCAGCCACAGCCTCGTGGGAGCTGACTGACCTGTTTTCAGACCACCACGCAGCGCTCCTGCGCACAGACGCTACCAAGGTCCCTCCTCCACAAAGCCCGGCCAGATTTAACCTGGACGGAGCTGATTGGGAAGCCTTCAACCAACACTTACAACACCTCACACACACCAACCCTCCCAACACTTGCGACGAGTTCACCACACTTGTCCGCCACGCCATGGAAACCACCATCCAACAGACAACAAACCGCCACCTCCCGGGCACCACAAACTCTCCCGCCATCAGGAGAGCCAAACACCACAAAAACAAACTCCTCCGCAAGCTCCGTTCCAACCCCAACCCAGGCACTGAAAAACTAGTCAACATTGCCACCCAATGGTTGAACGAGCTCATCACAACTGAAAACGACAGAAAGTGGAAACTGTGGTGCACCAAAATTTCATGGAACACCTCACTCACACGCCTCTGGCAGAAACTACACAACCTACAGGGAACCACCCCACGGGCACCCCTCGAGCCAAACCCACTACAAACAGCCACAAACCAACTCGCCACCTTCATCAACAGAACAGACCCACAACTCTGCTTACCAAACACACACCTACAAACCCTCGCCAGAGACACCCCCCAGCGAGAGGAAGCTATCAACAATGCTATAGACCTCCCTTCCGCCCACGGCTTTGACCGCCCCCTCACAAAGACCGAGCTCGGGAGGGCACTCCACCCCCCGCGGAAGAAAACGAGCCCCGGAGCAGACGGTGTACCTACCACGGTGTGGACCCGCCTGTCCACACATAACAGGGAAACCCTGCTCCCCCTCCTAAACTCGGTCTACACACGAGCAATTATACCGCAATCGTGGAAGGACGCGGTCATCGTACCCATCCCAAAGAAAGACCCGGGCGAGTTCAGGCCGATCTCGCTGCTACAATCCCTCGGGAAAGTGGTAGAGAGAATTGTACTGGGCCGGCTCGAGACCTTCTCCAGCGACCCGGCCAATGGCTTCCCCGAAGAACTAGTCGGGTTCCGAGGCGGACGTGGCACGCAGCACGCCGTCCTCACCCTCGTCGAGGAGATAGTACGTGCCAAGGGAAGTCGCTCTTGCGCGGCTGTTATCTTCCTCGACCTGGAGAAGGCCTTCGAGCTGGTCGACCACAACGTAGTCCTCGCCTCCATGGTTGAGCTGGGAGTCACCGGGAAGCCCCTGGCGTTCGTAAAGAACTACCTAAGTGATAGGCGAGCCAGTGTCCGCTTCCAGGGCAGCACCTCTCCCCTCAACCACCTAAAAAACGGCGTCCCACAGGGGGCTGTCCTCAGCCCCTTCCTCTTTAATGCTGTAGTCGCTGCCCTCATAAGCCGACTGAAAACAGGCATTACTGAACGCCGCCTCAAACACGTCAAGATCCTGTGCTATGCAGACGACATCGCTGTCGTCTGCTCACGCACCAGGGACGTGCCCCTCCTCGCGGCGGATGTCCTGCTCCTACTTAGCAGCTCCTGCCGCGAGCTGGGGCTCAAAATATCCGCAAGCAAAACCAAAGCTATGATGATGTTTGCCGATCAGCCTCCCCACCCACTCCGTGCCGGGGACTTGGACGTCGAGTGGGTGGAAGCCTTCGACTACCTCGGAGTCAGGCTCGATCACGAACTCTCCATGAGCCCACTTGTGAAGCATCTGACCTCCAGAATGAACAAGAGACTTCTTCTAATGACTAGAATCTCTGGGTTCAACTGGGGAGCACCAGCTGAAGTGCTCAGCCTCTTCTACAAACAGGCTGTGCGGGCCCTCTACGACTATGCAGCCAACACCATTTCCTGGATTGGTCACTGCAGAAAGAACCGTAAGGCACGCCTCCCTCGCAGTAGCACCCTGACCAAAGACCTCCTCACCCTGGAAAGAGTCCAATACCAGGCAGCGCGACTCATCACCCGAGCTCGCAGGACAACCAGGGTTGAGATCCTCCTCCTTGAGGCCAACCTCCCACCACTCCACCTACGCGGACAACAGCTGCTGGCAAACCACCTCTGCCAAGCCCTGTCCACAGGCCACTCCACCTTCTACCGCAGCGCAGCCTCCTGCCTACAAAACGGCCCAGGACGGCTCCTCGGCCTCTCCTGGGGTGCGAAAACGGCCATCCGCACCCTGAAAGAAACCCACGGGCTGGCACTCGCTGATGTCCCTGACCTCCGGGCGAGACCCCCCTGGTACTCCGTGCCCGTTGAGGTCAGACTCACCAGCCTCTGCTCAGCCCGAACCAACTACCCGACTATAGTCCTCAAAACCCTGGCACAGGAAACCATTGCCCGGGCCAAAGAGGACTTCCCTCTAGCCACCACGGTTTACACCGACGGCTCGCTCAACCCTGACACAGGCCGAGCCGGGGCTGGCTACTTCCTACCAGACGGGCAGGCTAGACGCCTTATCAGGGTCACGGACTACTCCTCCACCCTCGATACAGAGCTCGCCGCCATCCACCATGCACTGACCCACCTGCGGCACTGCAGCTGCATAGTGGTCACTGACTCACTCAACGCAGTCCGCAAGATCAAGGACCACAGAGCTAACCACTCTCTGGCCACCTTGATCCAGAACACCATCGTCACCAGGCATGAAGCTCAACTCGACACAGTGCTGGCCTGGGTCCCCTCCCACATAGGACTTCCCGGTAATGACCAGGCTGACTCAGCTGCTCTGGATGGCTCTCGCCGTCCTGAGAATGACCTCGTCATAGACCACTCCTTGTCCAAGCTCAAAGCCACCCACGCTAGAGCCACCAAAGCCCTGTGGGAGGCTTCCCTCCACGACACCACCGTCAGGAACGCATACTCCATCAGTTGGGCCTGGCACAAAAATGTCAGAGCGTGCCTACCAGTCCCAAGAAACCTCTCTGCATCCGTGCAAGAGGCGGTCACGTGCTTCAGGACTGGATACAGGCGGTTCATCGATACCCCTGCATTGCAACGATGTCCATGCGGTGACAAAATCTTCAACGTCGCCCATGTGTTGGCGTCATGCGTGGCCTTTGATAGGACCGCCATACAAGACTTCCTCGGCCCACCACACAACTTGTCTGACACCTGAGCTGCCCTCGCCATCCTCGAGAGGCTCTCCGAGTCCTCATTCGAGCCACTCGGTTGATTCTATAGACAAAATTATCACACCTTCGAGATCGTCGGCGGCCCTGAGCCCATCGCCGACAACTCTGAAGCCAACAGCAGCGACAGTGACTAGCAACCACTGTCAGGGAGCCCCGTGAGGTCCCGGTCGAGGAGCCCCATGAGGTCCCCCAGCAGGGAGCCCCATGAGGTCCCCCAGCAAGGAGCCCTGTGAGGTCCCCCACCAGGGAGCCCCATGAGGTCCCCCACCAGGGAGCCCCGTGAGGTCCCCCACCAGGGAGCCCCGTGAGGTTCCCACCAGGGAGCCCCGTGAGGTTCCCACCAGGGAGCCCCGTGAGGTCCCCACCAGGGAGCCCCGTGAGGTCCCCACCAGGGAGCCCCGTGAGGCCCCACCAGGGAGCCCCGTGAGGTCCCACCGGATGCAGCCCCTACACCGGGAGCCCTGTGCGGTCCTGGACACACCGATGTGACAGCCTCGACCCCCGCACCCACAACGCCGGTTCCCGCTTCGATCACCGACGGAGTGGGTGCCGGGACCACGGATACAGCCACACCCACCCACATCGCCCCGGTCCAAGAGCCACTGGCACTGGACCACCCATCCTGCGACGGGGGCCCGGAAGACCAACACGCCACCCATGGCCCTGCTGCCAATGACACCGGATCCCGCTTTGATCTCCGGTCGAGGTACAGGACCGTGGGCCCAAGAACGTATTGCCACCTACCGGGCCACTGCCGCACCACAGCACAAGTCACCGTGCAAAGGACCACCCCCCCCCCCCCACACCTCAAGCTGGACGAAGCAAGAAGGAAAGACCCCCCCCCCCCCCCACCCTTCCCCCCCCCCCAAACACACGCCAAAAACGGGCCGTTTTAACGGCGCCGTTTGGTAATGCTGCAGTCCGGCAGCAGGTGACCGCTAGGTCACAAACCCCCCAATAAGTAAGTAAGCAGATCGATGTTTGTTTGTTGTTTTACGTCCTAGCAACATCTAAGGTCATATCAGGATGCGTATCCACACATACATACATCCACACATGGGTCACTCTCCTGAAAACTGGCCAGAAGTGTCACATGGAGAGTTATAATCTAATGTTTGAATTTTTTACATTTTTTGGTTGCAAATGAAAGCTAGAAATCTCCCCTTTACAGCTATGTAAAATATGAATTGATGAGATAAAAAATAAAGGTGTAGTCCATGATGATTAAGCTATGTCATATGGCAGTATGGTTGCTCAAATGTAACACATGTTTAGGACACCAGAAATATGTAGTTATTATGGATTTAAGTTTTCCGCAAGGAAAAAGTGTGAATGCAGGGAGGGATTCTTAAGGGATTTTATCAGGGCCTGTCTTTTAATTTTTCCCTCCCATCAATAGCTACGCTTATGATCAGGCACCATTGTTAAGGGGCTGTCACATTAGGGTTTTTTGCGGGAGCGTATGGCGGCGTAAGCGCGTTAGATCATATACGTCGGTATATGTCGCCATACGCTATGCATACGCCGTCATACGCCGATCCTCCAACAAGCCTGTTTCCTTGCTCAAAATTGTCAGCGTATGGCACCGTATGGATCATATGCTGCTCATTTGCTAGGCGTACGCTATGCATATGCCGGCATAGGTTATGCATAGGTTAGGGGTACGTCGGCATAGGTTGGGCATACGCTGAATTGACACCCGCCGGGTGTCTCTTGTGTACCCCCAACGTTCTGTAAAAGTGGTGTCACACTATGGCGTATGGCGTTAGTGTATGGATTTTCGACCCATACGCCATCATATGCTTTGCATTCGCTATGCATATGCTATGCATTCGCTGGCATACGCGCGTCTGTCCAATACGCATGCTCAAAAATTTTCGGCGTATGGCAGCGTATGGCTCATACGCTGCTCATACGCTCGACGTACGCTATGCGTATGCCAACATAGGTTACACATAGGTTGGGCGTATGCTGGACTTGTCAATCACAACTGTCAAACCTCATTACAGTACGCCGCGCATAGGTCGGGATACGCTTTGAATATGCCGCCATAGGCTAGGGGTAGGTTAGGCATAGGTTAGGCATAGGTTAGGCATATGCTTCAGATGCCGCTGGGACCTCCTGCATAGTGTATGACGGCGTATGACAGTGTATGGGTCGAAAACCGCATACGCCGGCATACGCTAACGCCATATGCCATAATGTGACAGGGCCTTTAGGGATCACCTTGAATAGTCAGTTTTTCATTGATATAACCCCGCCTTTCGGGTGCCGGACTTCAGCGTTAGCCTGTGCAAGAACTACTTGAGCGATAGTGTGGCTGTTACGGAGAGAGGGGTATTTTTCACTGTGTAATCTCGATGATTTTGTGGGACTAGAAAGTACAGAAGAGAAGGCTTGGGAACAGCACATTCATGGAGATTGTGAGGGTTCTTGGGCAAGCCCTAGCTTTGGATAATTGTTCGCATCCCGTTTGGCTATGATTTTCGATAGACACGATTGATAGCCAGTGTGCATTCCGCACAAGAAGAGAGAAGCTTTACTGCAGGAGTGCTTGGTGTGGAAAACTAAAACAGTTCCATCTCGTAAACAGTTACAGAGCCTGCCGGCAAGCTCCATCATATTTCTAAATGTGTGAAGCCGGCAGCAAGATTTACGAATAAGTTTCTCGCGGCTCTCCGAGCAGCACCTTACGTAGGGTTTTACCCTTTTAGTGTAGACCTCCTCCTAGATCTTGAGTGGTTTGAGCAGTTCGCTCGTACCTGTAATTCTCATCTCCTCCTTCCATCAGGACCTAGATCGGGTTGGGTTATTGAATATGACGCCACTTTTGTTTCTGTTGTTAAGCTAAACAACCCCCACAAATATATGAATAGACATATGTGTATATAAGCATATATATGTATACATGTCTATAGTAAAGATGCAGGTGTTTATCCGCATACATGTACATATACGGATATATATGTATATGTATAATTAATTTCTATATATATAATGCATATTGTGTGTATATGTTTATACATATATATATATATTTGGGTCTATATATGGATATACCTATATGCATACGTGCATGTATATTGGTCTATATATCTATGACTCAGTGCTGAAATTCCCGGCCTCTCGGCGCTGGGACTCTCGGCCTCCCGGCGTCGGGACTCTCAGCCTCCCAGCGTGGGGTCTCCCGGTACCGGCCTTCCCTTAAATAATATGAATAGAAATAAAAAGTGATAACCAACAATAAATTAAATAAAATAGAAATTAT
>CM059203.1:22277684-22313579 GCA_030323885.1 Branchipolynoe longqiensis
TAGTTTCGTAGCATTTTCTCCAACTTGTTGACGTAGTAGTCACAGGTGGGAGAAGTGTGCGGAACAGAGGGATGGGCGGGCCGATACACTGGTCCCGACCCCGCGTAAGGTTTGGGCTTGACCCACAACCCACGCACAAATTTAGCTTATTACGCCTGTGTTATAACGGTATAAACACGTTCTTTAACACCAATAGATGTCCAAATGAGTTTGAAACAACCATATTGTGACATATATATATACCGGGACTGACCAAAAATTTTTGTTTCAGCTCCCGATGGCCACGAAGCGGAGTAAGCGCGGTGCAGCAGCAGCCGAGGGGCGTGTTCCGAGTGGAGTGGACGAGGAGTACGACTCCTCACCCGTGTTGTCGGCAGGGCCGTCGACACAGCCCCGGGCGCATATCCTCTCCGACCCGGACGAGGACGCAGTGCCTGATGTGCCTGCGCCTCCAGATTGGGAGGCTCGCTTTGCAAGATTGGAAAGCCACATCTTGACTGCCAAATCGCCTGTGTCTCGGAAGCGGCGTAGGCCGAGTGTCCAAGAGGATTCATTTGAGGATTTCTTGGACACAGACTCGGCGGTGGAGCTTAAGGCTCCTCCTCCTCCTTCTCCTAAACGGAGGAAGAAGAAGAAACAGGTGATTTCTTCGGGTGATGAATTCACCAAGGAGCGGGCAGAGACTGGTTTTCGCAAAAAGCGGAAGACTAAGTCCAAAAAGAAGAAGAGGAAGAGGAAATATTCTTCTTCTGATTCGTCCACTGAGTCTACTTCTACGGAATCAGACTCAGACACCATATATGAAGGGGTCTATGCGGACATTGGCACTAAAGTGGCTAAGAAGGTGGAGAAGCCAAAGGCTAAGCGGGTTAAAACCACTACGCTTATGCGCGAGACCGTGAATGGTCATTTTCGCACGTTCAAACCGGCGGAGGTTATCTCCAAGTTAGGAGATGAGTTAACAGGCATAAAGGGTGTTCCCAACTCCATCATTAAAGAAATGGATCGGGATGTCAATATGACGGATGACCGTAAGAAGTTTGAGGATGTGTTGCACACAGTGCATAAGGCAGTGTTGGCTACCCTAACAGCTATTGTTCCTGTGGCTAATAGGATGCAGAGTGAAAATAAGTTCTCGTCTTTGGCTAAGACAATGGACAAAGGCATTGCAGTGCTAGCGGCGGCAGGTAATTACCTGTCGTTTCGAAGATATGAAAATGTCTTCAAGTCAGTTTGCACAGATGCTGGCAAAGAAGTGGCTCGCTCTAAGAAGGTTACCGATAATGAGGGGAAGGAGTTTACGCTCTATCTTGCTCCAGAGCCGATTAAAGGGAAACCTTTAGATAATACCAAGATGTTTGGCGGTCAACTACAATACCTCTATAAAGAGGTAGAGACTGCAGCCAAGAGTGGCAAAAACATGGATGGCAAGAAGAAACAGGAAGTTCCTCGTTTCAAAAAGTCACGAGGGGATTTTCGTCCACGACGGTTCACCAGAGGAACCAGACCGAGTTCAAACTTCGGTCAAGGGTTTCGGGGCCGGGGCGCTCGCCCAGGCTGGACCGACAACACCGCACGGCCAATAGGTCGAGGGTTCAACTCGTCGAGACCTTTCCCCAGGGGCGGGTCCAAGTAGAGGTCCAAACACAAACTTTACAAGTCCCTGCAGCCTCTAAAAACACACAAACTGTAAGCAACTTTGTGGCTGGTAATATTAGTAATCATATTTCTGAGTGGCACAAAATTACTAGTGACCAAGAAATTATAGAAATAGTTAGGGGTGTTCAAATTCCTTTTACACAAATTCCTGTACAAAGTATAATACCTTTTCCATATAACATTCAACCAGTTGAACGAGACGCACTAACTAAACAGGTACATAAATTCTTTGAGAAAGGAATTATACAAAAAGTGACACACTGTTCAGGACAGTTTATTTCAAACATTTTCTCGAGACCGAAGCCTAATGGTGATGTTCGAATGATCCTGGATTTAACAATCCTTAATAAAAGGGTGGAATATCGACATTTTAAAATGTTCTCTCTAGATACGGCACGAGATCTGATTACACCAGATGCGTGGATGGCTAGTGTTGATTTACAGGATGCATATTATACGCTTCCCATAATGGAACAATACCGAAAATTTCTTCGATTTATTTGGGATAACCAACTCTATGAGTTTACCTGCATGCCGAATGGCTTAGCTTGTGCGCCACGTTTATTTACTAAATTGCTTAAACCTGTTTTCTCGGTAATGGCGAGGAAGGGTCACATAATGTTTCCATACATAGATGATTCTTTTATTATAGCATCAACACAAATTGGTTGTGTGAATGCAGTTTTGGATTTATGTGCATTACTCACTAAATTGGGGTTTTATGTACATCAACAAAAGTCAGTGTTTAAACCAACAAAACAACTCAAATGTTTAGGGTTTATTCTGGATACACAGTCCCTTACAGTGTCGATAACAGAACAAAAACTAATTAAGTTTATGACTACAGCGACTCAGCTTATTAAGTTATCAAAGCCAAAAATTAGACAGGTTGCTGTTCTTATTGGCATAATGACCTCATATGCACCTGCTGTGTTATATGGGAAGGCCCATATTAAGTCGCTAGAAATAGATAAAAATTTAGCGTTAACACGAACTAAAGGCAATTTTGAGCGAAAGATGTTTATTTCGCAAGAAGGGTTACAGGATATTGGATGGTGGATGCAACATATAGCAAGTTCACCAAATCCAATCCGCATGGCGGAACCTAATACAGTAATTACTACTGATGCTTCGTTAGAAGGTTGGGGAGCTCATCGAGATGGGGTCACAACAGGAGGTAGATGGCTTGATGATGAAAAATCAGACTATATTAATGCACTAGAATTGCGTGCTATTTATCTGGGCTTACGTAGTTTAGTAAAGATAAATAAATCACAGGTTAGAATACTAACTGATAATACTACTGCCATGGCATATATTCGTAACATGGGTGGAACCAAATCAAAGTCTTGCAATCAGTTATCTAAACTGATTTGGAACTGGGCACAGGCTCAACAAGTCTGGCTGACTGTAGCGCATATTCCAGGGTCACAAAATACACTTGCAGATTATAAAAGTAGAAATTTCCATGACCATTTAGAGTGGTCTCTCTCTACACATTTGTTTAACTTCGTTTGTGAAAAATGGGGTACACCTGAAGTTGACTTATTTGCATCACGAAATAATAACAAGTTACCCTGTTATGTTTCTTGGCATCCTGAACCGGATGCTTGGAAAGTAGATGCGTTTGCTATTACCTGGGAAAATAATTATTTTTATATTTTCCCACCATTTAGCATTATCAGCCGAGTAGTGAGAAAAATCGGCTTGGAAGGGACACATGCGATACTGGTGGTGCCCGATTGGGACACGCAACCTTGGCTGCCAGCAGTTTCACAACTGGCAAAAGATCGTATACGATTCCCAAGAAAACTCGGGAATCTGACGCACCACGGACCGCTAGTGGTTCACGGCGACGTGTCAACGACGCCCCTATTGGCATTCCTTTTCTAAGGAAGCAGCTACAGCAATTTGGATTGGACAGAATTACTGAGGATAGGATAGTATCGGATGCCTGGAGGCCAGGAACTGTCAAAATGTATACAACCTATTTAAAGAAATGGGTGTACATTGTTTGTTAATGAAAGTTACCAACAAATCCAAAGATTTCACAAGTAGCTCGGTTTCTTCGTTCTCTAGAGGATGAAGGACTTTCCTTTGGATCGATTAATGCGGCGAGGTGTGCGTTATCAATTATATTACCTAGAATTGATGGCGAAACAGTTGGAAAACATTATGTTATTTGTTATTTACTTCGTTCAATTTATCAAAGGAATCCTCCAAAACCAAAGTATAGTCGGTTTTGGGATGTTTCTATAGTATTTAAGTTGTTTCAGGCTTGGCCTCACAACTCGTGGTTAGATATAAAACAGTTAGGTTTTAAGGTCGCGGTCCTGTTATTGTTAGTAACCGGACACAGAGGACAGACGATTGTTGCTTTATCCTTAACTGGATTAGAAATAGACAAGCAACAAGCTACGTTTGATTTAGAAAAATTGCTTAAATCGAACACGTTAGGTGACCCTTTATCAACGGTTCACTTAGACTGTTTTCCGAATGATCGGAAATTATGTGTTGTGTCGGCCATACGGGCTTATATATACAAGACAAAGGATTTACGTGCATCACAACAACTATTAGTGAGCTTTATAAAGCCACATAAGGCGATTTCACGAGACACACTTGCCAGATGGACAATTACGGTGTTGAAATTGGCTGGAGTGGATACGAGTAAATACTCTTCCCACTCAACTAGAGGAGCCATGGTCTCCAAGGCACGGGTGCTTGGTATTTCTGTGAAAAGAATACTAGCGCATGCAGGCTGGAAGACGGCTAAGTCGTTTGCAAAACATTATAATAAACGACTAGAAAAGCCTACCGGCGTTGCAAAGCGTCTTCTCGCCAACTAACAAGAATAGGTGAGAACAAAAATTTAGAATGTTATAATAATAAGAAAGAATGATATTAAGGATAAAAATGAATTATGTAAAGGTCTCCCTAGCCTGAGGCTAGCCTGAGGCTGTTTACCGAGGTAAAATAGTATAGTTATACGAGTCTTACCTTGGTACAGATGATGGATAACTGTTGTTTTACCGAGGTATAAGCCTCGGATAGATGTGGGCTAGGGCCCTCCCGCCACACCCTGCCACATCTATTCCGTTGGTGTACCTTTTCGGTAAAGTAATAGTATCCATTGTTTGAAAGTCATTTTTATCCTCAATAAGTAGGTTAAGATTGCTGGTACCGGACGTGCTTACCTCTCCCTAGCCCACATCTATCCGAGGCTTATACCTCGGTAAAACAACAGTTATCCATCATCTGTACCAAGGTAAGACTCGTATAACTATACTATATATATATATATATTCACGGTCTCTGACTATATTCAGAGACTGTATATATCTATGCTCTCTGCTATATTCCAGACTCGGGCACAGTCCCGTTTTAATATAGTGGTGCCATCTGGTGGAATCCATCTGTACCATTATGTGGTAAACCATAATGGTGGCACTATCTAATGGTGGATTTAACAACTCGTGGTAACATAACTAAAAATGTTCGAAGTGACCAAAGGTAGCATAAACCATGAAAATTAATATAAAATGTGTACGGTAGGCACAAAAAAACATGCATTATCAACTCATACATTGCGAAACATTAGTGGAGTATGATGATGCGCGTTGGCAGCACCGATTAACAGAGGAGTAGTGATCAGAACGACCCTAAACTTAACCACGTTTGGTATTATATACAGATACTATACACATACATGAAGAATATTATGACATAAAGATAAATATATAAAGAGAGGTGTCATCTTAGTGCAATGGTGTGGTATATATAGAGTTGATGAAATTGAGTGTGACTTACCTTCCTTATGATTACTGGAGGCCATGATGCTCGTGTTGCTATGGTAATGCTATGGTCACAGCCTGCTGCACGTTCCCGGATAACCCATGTACTCCATGTAGGTCATCAGTCTGCAAGGTCAAGGTCAAACTGGTCAGTGGACACTCCTAGAACAAAGATGTCATGCTAAAAGTAGTAATTTCTTTATTAGGGTGTACATTAGTGGATTAAAGTTGCACAGTCCGATCGTTCTGTGTTTCTGACATTTTCTGAGATAAATGTAGTATGTTGATCACTATAATCTACCTTCCTTTAGTTTGAAGTAACTTTTATTTTAAATGGCCAACTTTTGAGATATTTGAAGTGTAAGCATGCACAATTAATTCTGGCAAGCACGCCAAAACTCTGACACCATAGGCTTCTGCAGTAAGAGGTTCTATTAAATTGTGTAGCTTGATGTATAGCCTACCTGTCTATGAGGTTCTATTAAATTGATCCTAGGCTCCATGATGTTTGTCATGGGGGTGATGAAAATGGGAAATACTGCGCCTAGAGTGGGACTCGAACCCACATCTCTTTGCATTCCGGGCCAGTGTGCTAACCATTACACCACCTAGGCTCCCTGATATCAACACACTACCCACGCCTACCTGTCTATGCGGCTCCTTGCCTGAGAGGTCAGTGCAGACCACTACACTCGTCCCCCTGGAATTGTAAGTCTTTTAATGCTTACAATTACATACATACAGGCAATGCAACGCATTACATACACAGGGTAGGTTCAACAACATAGCGTAGCTTGTACAGCTGTTCACGGCAACCAGTGTCATGGGGGTGATGAAAATGGGAAATACTGTGCCTAGAGCGGGACTCGAACCCACATCTCTTTGCATTCCGGGCCAGTGTGCTAACCATTACACCACCTAGGCTCCCTGATATCAAACACTCCCCACGCCTACCTGTCTATGTGGTTACTTGCCTGAGAGGTCAGTGCAGACCACTACACTCGTCCCCCTGGAATTGTAAGTCTTGTAATGCTTACAATTACATACATACAGGCAATGCACTAACACATACATACACAGGGTAGGTTCAACAACCATACAGCGCAAAGCTTGTACAGGATCCTGATCACGGCAACCAGTGTCGTGGGGGTGATGAAAATGGGAAATACTGCGCCTAGAGCGGGACTCGAACCCACATCTCTTTGCATTCCGGGCCAGTGTGCTAACCATTACACCACCTAGGCTCCCTGATATCAACACACTCCCCACGCCTACCTGTCTATGTGGTTACTTGCCTGAGAGGTCAGTGCAGACCACTACACTCGTCCCCCTGGAATTGTAAGTCTTGTAATGCTTACAATTACATACATACAGGCAATGCACTAACACATACATACACAGGGTAGGTTCAACAACCATACAGCGCAAAGCTTGTACAGGATCCTGATCACGGCAACCAGTGTCGTGGGGGTGATGAAAATGGGAAATATTGCGCCTAGAGCGGGACTCGAACCCACATCTCTTTGCATTCCGGGCCAGTGTGCTAACCATTACACCACCTAGGCTCCCTGATATCAACACACTCCCCACGCCTACCTGTCTATGTGGTTACTTGCCTGAGAGGTCAGTGCAGACCACTACACTCGTCCCCCTGGAATTGTAAGTCTTGTAATGCTTACAATTACATACATACAGGCAATGCACATACATACACAGGGTAGGTTCAACAACCATACAGCGCAAAGCTTGTACAGGATCCTGATCACGGCAACCAGTGTCATGGGGGTGATGAAAATGGGAAATATTGTGCCTAGAGCGGGACTCGAACCCACATCTCTTTGCATTCCGGGCCAGTGTGCTAACCATTACACCACCTAGGCTCCCTGATATCAACACACTCCCCACGCCTACCTGTCTATGTGGTTACTTGCCTGAGAGGTCAGTGCAGACCACTACACTCGTCCCCCTGGAATTGTAAGTCTTGTAATGCTTACAATTACATACATACAGGCAATGCACTAACACATCATACACAGGGTAGGTTCAACAACCATACAGCGCAAAGCTTGTACAGGATCCTGATCACGGCAACCAGTGTCATGGGGGTGATGAAAATGGGAATTACTGTGCCTAGAGCGTGACAACAAATGTTTAATAAGTGCATCAGTATCTAAATTAGATATCTAGAATAAAATCTAGATAATTGTTTTCGTTTTGAAGATTTGTTTTCATCGGACTATGCAGCTTTAAGCAGGGGAAATTTCAATTGCAGACAATTGATCTTCCCATTCTACTGTTCCTTGCCCTATCCTAGTAATACTGAACGCCAGGATAGGTAGTGACAAGTATAACTTTTAAGTTGCGTGAGTTATTCAGGGTGCTCGTGAAAGTAAGTTAATAGCACTGACCATGCACCAACAGTACCTGCCTATCTGATTGTATACGGTTTTAAGTTTCTGCCATATGGTTTTATTGCTAACCATTTTAGTCTGATTGCTATAATCTACTTTACTTCCTTCCATGAAATCGTTCCATCTGTTGGGAAGCCACCACAGACCCCGTGGGGAGGGGAGTCGACGGGACCAAATGGTCCTTAGCCGCTGCCACATTGGTCACTCGTGGCTTACACACTCTTTCCTGCTCAAGAGGGACTTTCCTCCAGAATGTACTGGATGTCAGTCCCCATTGACACTCAAATGCATATTATAAAACTGTGTTGATTTTATGAACTTGCACCAACAATTTTACAAAGCAAACAGTATGCACGATCCTTTGTACTAATGTAAAACACAAAAAAACTTTAACCTTTTTGAGGGCAGCAGGACTGTACCAACTCATAGTTTTTTTAAAACAAATTGTTACCAATTTACTAAGGATGACTTTTAGCTAGAATTTTATCTTTCTTGGTCAACATTTTTATATTTGTGAGATTTTAAAAGTCAGTCTCTCTTGATGTATATTTGATTCTAGGCTTTTGCAGTCTGTAAACGCAATGGTTGAATAACAATGGACAGAATACAACTTAAGAACCTCTCACCATGAATATAGCTTTTGCTGCCAACATGGTGTAAAACAACTACCAATCAATCAATCAATTATTAATCAACCTTACTTTAATTTGAAGGAACTTTTGATTTAATAGGGTTAATTTTGGAAATATTAATATAAATAAAAAATCACACAAAATTACTTTTGAAATCCACTTCTAAATGCGGGACACCAGAGTGTAAAATATTCCGATATTGGGATGTTCAGGAATATTCGAGAATAAGTTAAATATTAATGACTAGGATGAATAATATGGAATCTTGTGCATATTAGGGAATATGATGGTAGTTGGGAAAATCATAAATTAAGGCATGACAACAGATAAACTGAACCAGGATATGGTGGGTGTACAGGCATGTGTTACTCATGATGAACACACTTGTGACACTGGGAGCGTTACGGTGGTAGATGGGTCAGGCACCAACGAGCCAATCAGCGAAGATGGCAAGACCACAGGGATATTCAGAGAAGCAATGTGGCGATGGTATAAATGTAATTTGCTTAAAGTTAGTTGCATAGTCCGATGGTTTTCAATTTCTGTATTTCTTTTGAGATAAATATATTAGATCGATCACTAGTATCTACTGTAAATTAGTTCAAAGTTACTGTTATTTTAAATGGTAAACTTTTGAGATATTTTGAGTGCAAATATGGAAAATTAGTTTTGGCAAGCTTGCCAAAACTATGACACCATAGACTTCTGCAGTAGCAGATTCTGTTAAATTGACCCAGTATTGCCTTCTACACAGAAACTAATGCTTAATAAGTGCATCAGTATCTAAGTTAGATATGTAAAATAAAATCTAGATAATTGGTTTGGTTTTGAAAATTTGATATTTCATCGGACTATGCAGCTTTAATAAAGACGACACTTCTACACTGAAGTTGCTTCACTGTACAACTCCCGTGTTCGAGTCTGTTCTTGCTGCCATGTGTGTCAACATGTAGAACAACAAGCAGCACTACTGATTCAAACTCAAACAAAGTGGACTCACACACAATTCCACAATGGGCTTCAATACTGACAGTTTCTATTATGTTCATTTAGTATTTGCTGCCATCCTTGAAGATTTATACTGCCTATCATGGATAAGTCTGAATAGACTTGTTTTCAACATTAGACAGTTTGTCGATAGAAAACCCGAGCCTACACTTTTACCGACCCAGTGGATTTTTAACCTCCCACACCACATAGACATGGTATGAGAGCAACCAGCCTTTGATGACGCTGTAAGTTATACACAGCAGTGGAAATCCAAATTGGCAGAGGTGGGGCACGGGGAATTGAACTGCCAGATTAGGAGTCCGACGTAGAAAAAAGTCAGACGCTCTAACCACTCTGCCACAGAGAACGCCACAAAGCTGCCATGCGGCAATGAATCTTTTAAAGTTGCGTAGTCCGATGGTTTTGAGTTTTTGTCATTGTCTGAGATAAATATATTAGGTTGATCATTATAATCTATATTTCTTTATCTTGAAGAAACTTCTATTTTAAATGGCTAACTTTTGAGATATTTGAAGTGCAAATATGCCAAATTAATTTTGGCAAGCACACCAAAACTCTGACACAATATGCTTCCGCAGTAACCAGTTCTATTAAGTGCCTCAGTATCGAAGTTAGAAATGGAGAATAAAATCTAGGTCAGTGATTTTGGTTTGAAAATGTGATGCTTTCATCGGACTATGCAGCTCTAATGAAATCAACAGTATCTAAGTTGGATATGTTACGGTATGTATATTGCTTTGGATATGTTATGTTGTTGATATTGTGGATATGTTATGTTGTTGATATTGCTTTGGATATGTTATGATGTAGATATTGTTTTGGGTATGTTATCAAAGATTATACTATTCTCTTTGGATAGCATAATCTTTAAAGTTATGGTTTTGATATTACTTTGTATATGCTATGGGGTAGATATTGCTTTGGATATGTTATCAAAGATTCTACAATACTCTTTGCATAGTATAATCTTTAATGTTATGGTGTAGATATTACTTTGGATATGCTATGGTGTAGATATTTATTTGGATATGCTATTCAAGATTCTACTATGCTCTTTGTATAGTAGAATCTTTGATATTATAACGTAGATATTACTTTGATCATTGTAATACTGGCCGTTTAGGGCACAGTTATGTGTGTGAGGGGGGCTGGGGCTAAGGTACCCTTGGGGAGACCAGGCGGGATGGCCAAATAAGCGTCCGTCTTCCATTTTGGTAGATCGTGGGATTCAAACCCACTGTTCAAACTCTGGTAGATTCGAAACCAATGACTTAAAAATTGATACTTGTCGTTTCGTAGCCAGGCGCTTGGCATTATTAGGACAGGGCAAGGACTGGTAAGCTCAGTGTATGGATAATGTGACTGAGTGGGATATAGGGTCATGTTGCCAGCAGCTTGATTTCCGAGTGGGGCAGCACTATAAAATCGCCATGAGAGCACACTGTCACAAGTCGGTACCTATGACCTTAGGTGTTGCCAGGATGTAAAATTGCAACATCCATCCATCCATCCCTTGGGTGGGTAGTGTAGATATTTGAACTCAGAATCCTGCACAATTAATGCATGCACAGCTGGTGAAAACCAGAGGCTTCAGTACTACCACTGTACCAGGTTCTATAAGATTGGATTAGTGTTCCTTCCTTCAACCAATCACTGTTTAATGGGTGTATTTGTATCTATAGTTGCATATCTAGAATCAAATCTGGTTTAAGAGTTTTGCTTTAGAACATTTGTTGCTTTCATTGGATTATGCAGCTTTCAAGATGGCACATGTGTACGCGTGTTCGCATGTGCGTGCACGTATGCATGCATGTGCATGTGTGCACGTATGCATGTGAGTGTGCGCATGTGTATGTATGCGCATTTGTGTGCGTGTGTCTGTTGATGTGAGTGTGTATGTGTGTGGGTGTGAGAGTGTGTATTCATGTGGGAGTGCCTATGTGCGCATGTTCGTGTGTGCATGCGTGTGTGTGCATGTATGCATGTGTGTGTGAGTGTGCGCATGTGCATGTATGAGCATTTGTGTGCGTGTGTCTGTTGATGTGAGTGTGTATGTGTGTGGGTGTGAGAGTGTGTATTCATGTGGGAGTGCCTATGTGCGCATGTTCGCGTGTGCATGCGTGTGTGTGCATGTGGGTGTGTGCGGGTGTATGCATCATGTGCGTATATGTGTGCGTGTGTGCCCGAGTATTCGTGTGTGCGTGATTGCGCCTGTGTACTCGCGTGCGTGTATTCGTGTGTGGGTGATTGCGCCTGTGTGCTCGCGTGCATGTATTCGTGTGTGGGTGATTGCGCCTGTGTGCTCGCGTGCATGTATTCGTGTGTGGGTGATTGCGCCTGTGTACTCGTGTGCGTGTATTCGTGTGTGGGTGATTGTGCCTGTGTACTCGCGTGCGTGTATTCGTGTGTGGGTGATTGCGTGTGTGTGCTCGCATGTGGGTGATTGCGCCTGTGTGCTCGTGTGCGTGTATTCGTGTGTGGGTGATTGCGCGTGTGTGCTCGCGTGCGTGTATTCGTGTGTGGGTGATTGCGCGTGTGTGCTCACGTGCATGTATTCGTGTGTGTGTGATTGCGCCTGTGTACTCGCATGCATGTATTCGTGTGTGCGTGATTGCGCCTGTGTGCTCGCGTGTGTGTATTCGTGTGTGGGTGATTGCGCCTGTGTACTCGTGTGCATGTATTCGTGTGTCGGTGATTGCGCATGTGTACTCGCATGCGTGTATTCGTGTGTGGGTGATTGTGCGTGTGTGCTCGCGTGCGTGTATTCGTGTGTGGGTGATTGCGCGTGTGTGCTCGCGTGCGTGTATTTGTGTGTGGGTGATTGCGCGTGTGTGCTTGCGTGCGTGTATTCGTGTGTGGGTGATTGCGCCTGTGTACTCGCATGCGTGTATTCGTGTGTGGGTGATTGTGCGTGTGTGCTCGCGTGCGTGTATTCGCGTGTGGGTGATTGCGCCTGTGTGCTCAAGTGCGTGTATTCATGTGTGGGTGATTGCACCTGTGTGCTCGCGTGCGTGTATTCGTGTGTGGGTGATTGCGCCTGTGTGCTCGCGTGCGTGTATTCGTGTGTGGGTGATTGCGCGTGTGTGCTCGCATGCGTGTATTGATGTGTGGGTGATTGCGCGTGTGTGCTCGCATGCGTGTATTCATGTGTGGGTGATTGCGCGTGTGTGCTCGCGTGCGTGTATTCGTGTGTGGGTGATTGCGCGTGTGTGCTCGCGTGCGTGTATTCGTGTGGGGGTGATTGCGCGTGTGTGCTCGCATGCGTGTATTCGTGTGTGGGTGATTGCGCCTGTGTACTCGCGTGCATGTATTCGTGTGTGGGTGATTGTGCTTGTGTACTCGCGTGCGTGTATTCGTGTGTGGGTGATTGCGTGTGTGTGTTCGCGTGCGTGTATTCGTGTGTGGGTGATTGCGCCTGTGTACTCGCGTGCGTGTATTCGTGTGTGGGTGATTGCGCCTGTGTACTCGCGTGCATGTATTCATGTGTGGGTGATTACGCCTGTGTACTCGCGTGCGTGTATTCGTGTGTGGGTGATTGCGCGTGTGTGCTCGTGTGCATGTATTCGTGTGTGGGTGATTGTGCCTGTGTACTCGCATGCGTGTATTCGTGTGTGGGTGATTGCGCGTGTGTGCTCGCGTGCATGTATTTGTGTGTGGGTGATTGCGCGTGTGCTCGCGTGCGTGTATTCGTGTGTGGGTGATTGCGCGTGTGTGCTCGCGTGCGTGTATTCGTGTGTGGGTGATTGCGCGTGTGTGCTCGCGTGTGTGTATTCGTGTGTGGGTGATTGCGCGTGATTGCGCGTGTGTGCTCACGTGCGTGTATTCGTGTGTGGGTGATTGCGTGTGTGTGCTCGCGTGCATGTATTCGTGTGTGCGTGATTGCGTGTGTGCTCGCGTGTGTGTATTCGTGTGTGGGTGATTGCGCCTGTGTACTCGCGTGCGTGTATTCGTGTGTGGGTGATTGCGCGTGTGTGCTCGCATGCATGTATTCGGGTGTGGGTGATTGCGCCTGTGTGCTTGCGTGCGTGTATTCATGTGTGGGTGATTGCGCCTGTGTGCTTGCGGCGTGTATTCGTGTGTGGGTGATTGGCGCGTGTGGGTTGTATTGTATTTCGTGTGTGGGTGAATTGTGCGTGTGTGCTCGCGTGCGTGTATTCGTGTGTGGGTGATTGCGCGTGTGTTGCTCGATGCGTGTATTGTGTGTGGGTGATTGCGCGTGTGAGCTCGCGTGCGTGTATTCGTGTGTGGGTGATTGCGCTGTTGTGCTCGCGTGCGTGTATTCGTGTGTGGGTGTGATTGCGCGTGTTGTGCTCGGTGTGTGTATTGTGTTGTGGGTGATTGGCCGTGTGCTCGCGTGCATGTATTCGTGTGTGGGTGATTGCGCCTGTGTGCTCGCGTGCGTGTATTCGTGTGTGGGTGATTGCGCATGTGTGCTCGCGTGCGTGTATTCGTGTGTGGGTGATTGCGCATGTGTGCTCATGTGCGTGTATTCATGTGTGGGTGATTGCGCCTGTGTACTCGCGTGCGTGTATTCGTGTGTGCGTGATTGCACGTGTGTGCTCGCATGCGTGTATTCGTGTGTGGGTGATTGCGTGTGTGTGCTCGTGTGCGTGTATTCGTGTCTGGGTGATTGCGCATGTGTGCTCGCGTGCGTGTATTCGTGTGTGGGTGATTGCGCATGTGTGCTCGTGTGCGTGTATTCGTGTGTGGGTGGTTGCGCCTGTGTGCTCGCGTGCGTGTATTCGTGTGTGGGTGGTTGCGCCTGTGTGCTCGCGTGCATGTATTCATGTGTGGGTGATTGCGCGTGTGTGCTCGTGTGCGTGTATTCGTGTGTGGGTGATTGCGCCTGTGTGCTCGTGTGCATGTATTCGTGTGTGGGTGATTGCGCGTGTGTGCTCGCGTGTGTGTATTCATGTGTGGGTGATTGCGCATGTGTGCTCGCGTGCGTGTATTCGTGTGTGGGTGATTGCGCGTGTGTGCTCACGTGCGTGTATTCGTGTGTGGGTGATTGCGCGTGTGTGCTCGCGTGCATGTATTCGTGTGTGGGTGATTGCGCGTGTGTGCTCGCGTGCGTGTATTCGTGTGTGGGTGATTGTGCCTGTGTGGTCGCGTGCGTGTATTCGTGTGTGGGTGATTGCGCGTGTGTGCTCGCGTGCGTGTAATCGTGTGTGGGTGATTGCGCATGTGTGCTCGCGTGCGTGTATTCGTGTGTGGGTGATTGCGCATGTGTGCTCGCGTGCGTGTATTCGTGTGTGGGTGATTGCGCGTGTGTGCTCGCGTGCGCGTATTCGTGTGTGGGTGATTGCGCCTGTGTGCTCGCGTGCGTGTATTCGTGTGTGGGTGATTGCCCCTGTGTGCTCGCGTGCGTGTATTCGTGTGTGGGTGATTGCGCGTGTGTGCTCGCGTGCATGTATGCGTGTGTGCGTGATTGCGTGGGTGTTCTCGTGCGCGTATCCGCGTGTGCGTGTGTACATATGTGCGCTTGTGCAGTGCACATGTGTGAAGTGTTCCCAGTATGTGCGTGTGTGCGTGTGTGCGCGCCTGTGCGTGCTAGTGCGTGTGCACTTCATGTGCGTGCGTGCGCGCGCCTGTGTGAGAGAGGGAGGAGGGGAGCGGATCGATTCGCAATCAATGATCTGTTATTGACGCATTATCGATTCCCAATAAACATGGGCCTTGTTCCGGGTCGGCACGTCGGTGCGACATGCTGCTGGCTGCCGGGGGACGGCGGTGCGACATGCTGCTGGCTGCCGGGGGATGGTGGTGCGACATGCTGCTGGCTGCTGGGGAATGGCGGTGCAACATGCTGCTGGCTGCCGGGGGACAGTGGTATGACATGTTGCTGGCTGCCTGGGGACGGCGGCTTGTTCTGAATTGGCACGTCAGTGTGAGATGTTGCTGGCTGCTGGGGGACGGCGGCTTGTTCCGAGTCGGCACGTCAGTGCGACGTGTTGCTGGCTGCCGGGGGATGGTGGTGCGATATGCTGCTGACTGCTGGGGAATGGCGGTGCAACATGCTGCTGGCTGCCGGGGGACAGCGGTACGACATGTTGCTGGCTGCCTGGGGGACGGCGGCGGGTAGAGCTGGGGGGGGGGGGGGGGGGAGCGGGACCAGCAGTCTGGGGCAGGTAGATGGAGCGGGTAGACAGAGCGGGTAAACAGAGCAGGTAGACAAGGTGGGCAGATAGAGTGGGTAGACAGAGCGGGAAAACAGAGCAGGTAAACAGAGCGGGTAGACAGAGCAGGTAAACAGAGCGGGTAGACAAGGCGGGTAGATAGAGTGGGTAGACAGAGCGGGAAAACAGAGCAGGTAGACAAGGTGGGCAGATAGAGTGGGTAGACAGAGCGGGAAAACAGAGCAGGAAAACAGAGCAGGTAGACAAGGTGGGCAGATAGAGTGGGTAGACAGAGCAGGAAAACAGAGCAGGTAGACAGAGCAGGTAAACAGAGCGGGTAGACAAGGCGGGCAGACAGAGCAGGTAGATGGAGCAGGTAGACAAGGCTGGTAAACAGAGTGGGTAGACAGAGTGGGTAGACAGAGTGGGTAGACAAGGCGGGTAGACAGAGCGGGTAAACAGAGCGGGTAAACAGAGCGGGTAAACAGAGTGGGTAGACAGAGAGGGTAAACAGAGCAGGTAGACAGAGCGGGTAGACAGAGCGGGTAGACACATCAGGTAAACAGAGCGGGTAGACAGAGCGGGTAGACAGAGCGGGTAGACAGAGCGGGTAGACAGAGCGGGTAGACACATCAGGTAAACAGAGCGGGTAGACAGAGCGGGTAGACAGAGCGGGTAGACAGAGCGGGTAGACAGAGCGGGTAAGCAGAGTGGGTAAACAGAGCGGGTAGACAGAGCGGGTAGACAGAACGGGTAGACAGAGCGGGTAGACACATCAGGTAAACAGAGCAGGTAGACAGAGCGGGTAGACAGAGTGGGTAGACAGAGCGGGTAGACAGAGCGGGTAAACAGAGCAGGTAAACAGAGTGGGTAGACAGAGCGGGTAAACAGAGCAGGTAGACAGAGCGGGTAGACAGATCAGGTAGACAGAGCAGGTAGACAGAGCAGGTAGACAGCGCAGATAGACGGAGTGGGTATACAGAGCGGGAACACCGAGCGGGTAGGCAAGGCAGGTAGACAGAGCGGGTAGACAGAGTGGGTAAACAGAGCAGGAAAACAGAGTGGGTAGACAGCGGGTAAACAGAGAAGGTAAAGAACTTACTGCCAATAGCTGCCATGTTGACACGTAGGTTGTCAATTGAAACTTTAACAGCTGTTTAAAAGTTCAGTTATCTTCTGGACTAATTTACTAATCATTTCAAAAGTTTTGGGTAAATATATGCAGGTATATGAAGAATATATTGTGCTTCATAGATTAGTGTGGTGACATCAGGGAGCCTAGGTGGTGTAATGGTTAGCACACTGGCCCGAAATGACAAGAGATGTGGGTTCGAGTCCCGCTCTAGGCACAATTTTTCCCATTTTCATCACCCTCACGACACTATCGATCATGCTCAGTGGACCCATTCGCAGTTTGGGCTATTTTCCGTTCCAACCAGTCATCCACAACTGGTTCATCAAAGGTTGTGATGTGTGCTGTCCTGTCTATGGGGAAGTGCATGTAAAAGACCCTTTGCTGCTTATCAGAAGAGTAGCCTATGTGGTGGCAGTGGGTTTCCTTCAAAGAGATATGTCAGAATGATTGATGTCCAATGGCTGATGATAAAAATCAATGCACTTTAGAGGCGTCATTAAATAAAAGAAACTTTCCTGTCCTATTTGAAACAGCACAGTTCACCCGACATTCAACACAGGTTCCATCGTCCCAGCTTTCTGTAGATTATTTAGAGCACAATGGCGCCATGTGATATGCATGAGTGAATTTCACCTCCATGGCGGGTCACGGTTGGTTGGTTTGTGGTTGGGAGTTTTACATTCTGGCAACATGTGAGGTCATATCAGGATGGGTACCGATTTGTAGCAGCGCACATTCATAGTGACTTTATAGTGCTGCCCGACTGGAAGGCGAGGCCTACTGCTAGCACCATTACCTGATATCCTGCTCAGTCACATTATCCTGACATTGAGCCAATATGTCCTTGCTCTATCCTATTAATGCCAAGTGCCAGGCTAGGGAGCGACAAGTATCAATTTTTAAGTAATTGGTTTGACTCGACCAGGGATCCCACGATCTACCAAAACGGGAGACGGATGCTCAACTCATTCAGCCATCCCGTCTGGTGGCGCGTCGTAGTAGCCATGTTCATGGATAAGGTGGGGGGGGGGGGATAATTAATAATTACTGTGGAATGAAACCAACCAAACCAAGCGTCTCTAAGCTGCAAAGGCGCCACCTAATGGGGAAAGTGTGTACCAAACACTGGCGTCTGTGTTTGTTGTTTGTTGGAGATTTACGTCGAGGCAACATCTAAGGTCACATTGGGATGGGTACCAACTTGTGACAGTGCACACTCATGGCGACTTTATAGCGCTGCATCACTAGGGGACCATGACTTGAGCGTCCGTCTCCCTTTTTGGTAGATCGTGGGATTCGAACCCACGGGTTCGAACCATGGTCGAGTGAAACCAATGAATTAAAAAATCGATACCTTTCGCTTCTTAGACAGGTGCTCGGCATTTTTAGGATAGGGCAAGGACTGGTTGGCTCAGTGTCAGGGTAATGTGACTGAGTTGGGATATCAGGTCATGGTGATTGCGGCCTGGTTTCCCAGTGGGACAGCACTATAACGTCACCAGGCGTGCGCAGTCAGAAGTCAGTACCTATCATGATATGACTTTAGATGTTGCTAGGACGCAAAACTCCAAGAACCAACCAACCAACACTCGGGGACCAGGCCGCCAGCACCATGACCCGATATCCCACTCAGTCACATTACCCTGATACCATGCTAACCAGTCCATGCCTTTATCCTATTAATGCCGAGTGTCATGCGGTGTAGCGACTGGGAATTGAACTCCCGACGTTCCGCACTGGAATCTTGTACTCTATTGATTTGGCCATCGCGTGCGCTCCCTACACCAAGGCTTCATTAAACTATTTAAAGCTGCATAGTCCTGTAGTACTTTAGTCTCCACTGTCCTCTGAGGCAAGCAGTCACACACACAGATAGGCATGGGTAGGATGATGATATCATGAAGCCTAGGTGGTGAAATGGTTACTTCTTGAGTAAAAAAAAAAGTATCCCACTATCAAGAGAAACTACATAAGTAAAAGTATCGCCTTTCTCCAGTAAACTAACACTTACAGTTGCAACCATTTTCACAAAATGTGTACAGAGCACTGGGCTCGACTCGGCCACTAACCAGTGCACAGTGGTCTCTCAGAGGGGCAGCATTATAAAGTCACCATGAGTATGTCATCATACTACGCAACTAAACCATTTCCACCGAGGCTGTCTCAGGAAAATTATAAATGTCAGGTGGCAGAATAAGATCGCAGACACTGAAGTGAGGACTGCATAGTCATGGTCATGGTCTTAGGTGGGCTGCCCACGTAGTTTGCATGGATGAGGATAGAATACCAAAAGCTCTCTTCCACTGTGAACATGTAAAAGGACACAGAAATCAAGGTGGTCAGAACAAAAGGTTCAAGGACTGCCTTAAATACAACCTGAAGGAATATAATGTTAACACTACATACAATGTGGGAAATAGTGACCAAGGACAGGATTCATGGTGTGCTTCTATTCATAAAGGCACAACACAGTTGGAAACTAATTGTATATCTCAGCCTAGACAAAAGCATCAGCAGAGAAAAAATTGTCTCCTTCATCTACCAGACTCTCTGACAACAGCTACACGCACATGTCCAACGTGCCACCGCACATTCTGAGCACACAATTGGACTCATCAGTCATCGACGAGTTCACAACAAATGATGAGTTGCTGACATCCTTGCCACCGATGGACAACCAAGACTATAAAGTCGCCATGAGTATGCACTGTCAGAACTCAATACCCACTCTGATATGGCCATAAATGATACTTGAACATAAAACCCCAACGAACAAATATCCTATCGCAATATGTCATACAGATGTCTGTCATCGCTAAGCAAAAAAATGTTGATCCAATTTCTGAAGAGTAAACTTTCAGACAGAAAAAATTAAATAAAGAACTCATGAACCTGATCCGAAAGACAAACATAATATACAGCTTCTTTTGTGTATGTGTATGGGTTGTTCTTGTGCAATCAGCACTCTGCATTATGAGCGAAGGAGCCACGAGGGGTCGCTGACATATTGACTGTTTGGGTTCCGGCACTTTAGGAGTGTGTTTGTGAATGGATGTTTGTTCACACTAGGAGACTTTCTGTGGCACCCATTCACGTGCTCGACCCATAACAGACCTCTCATCAATCCCTTAACTCTGAGGGTCATCGGGCACCACTTTTCTCCACTTTTCCCTGTTCTCCAATATCCTCTGGGACTTGCCGAACTCCAGGGGCCGTATGCAGGAGTCAGTGTTTGCGAGGCAAAACGGTGTTTGGCGGGAATTCCGGTTTAGCGGCGAAAAATGGCATGCACGAGTCAGTGTTAGGCCTAACACCAAAAGCTTAACCGGCGTTACGTTACCCCTGAAAAATAGCAGGTATAGTGAGTTCATTAGGCCCAAATCTATTCAATGCTGTCATATTTAACAGAATTACATACCCAATAAGTGAAATTTGATGAAATTAACCGTAAATTCGAAGCAATATTAACACTGCGGCCGCAACGGCGTTGATATTAATATTTATATTTTCGAATCGATGAACGTAAAGTAAACAAATCGCCACCACCGCCGAATCGGCGGCTATATATTAGGCCCAAATCTATTCAATGCGACCATATTTAACAGAATTACACACGCAATAAGTGAAATTGTATCAATTCGAAGCATTATTAAGGCTACCGCCGCATTGGCGGCAATATTAATAGTGTCGAATCGACGAATGTAAAGTATTCAAATCGCCGCCACCGCATCGACATCGCTTTCCATACTGGCGGCTTCGGCGGTTTGTTTACTGTACGTTCGTCGATTCGAAAATATAACTATTAATATCGCCACCAATGCGGCGGTAGCCTTAATAACGCTTCGAATTTAGGGTTAAATTGATCAAATTTCACTTATTGCGTATCTAATTCTGTTAAATATGATAGCATTTAATATATTTAAGCCTAATATATGTGTACAGACGCAGAGGGATTTCCCAAATCTATAAATATATTCACGTTTAGCTATAATGAAAGTGTTACGCGCTCCTGCATACCACTTGACACAGTTCCCGACGTCGGCGATAGCTAACCGGTAATAGGCTGTAACACCAAACCCTGCTAACACTGACTCCTGCATACGGGCCCAGGCCTGTCCATTCCCTGATGTTGTCTCCCCACCTCTTTCCTTTGCCCATCTTGTCTTGCAGGCTAAGTTCAACAACCAAACATCACAGCGTTTGTACAGGATCCAGGTCATGGTAACCAGTGTCGAGGGGGTGATGACAATGAGAAACATTGTACCTTAAACAGGTTTTCCATAACAAATCTCTTGCATTCCGGGCCAGCATGCTAAGCATTAGACCACCTAGATATATTTATTCGAATTAATGACAGATACTCAAAGCCAGTGAACTGTGCAACTTTAACAGTCATTACATGAACACAAGGGAATGGAATGCACTGGGAGAAGAAGAAAGGAGTACAGGGACAATAGAAACATTAAGAGAAAATCAAAATGGAGTTAAATGCACTGACAGACTAACCCTCCAAAAACTAAATTAAAAACAAAGATGGACTGATGATGAAAGCAAACTCTTAGAGGGGTGCCAGGCATGATACACCCAGGAAGCAAAGTTTAAACTTTAAAACCAAAAAACTAATGACACAACAAGGTGAAGGCAGTCAGGGAAAGTAACTATAGGTAAAGCAAACAAACAAACCAATTGTAGAACTCACACGCTCACCGAGCATATGGAGATCTACGAAGGTACTCACAAGCAGAGAAAGAATGGACGTAGTCGATAGTTACAGAACAACTGAAAGTGACAAAACAAGGGGAACCACGAGACTATAGCTGTGTTCACACACGCACTTTAAATCGATTCACATGCGCAGTCGAGACCTTAGTTTGTTGACTTTCCGGTCGATCAAAAGCGCATATTATAGAATTTAGTCTATGAAACTGCTAGCTGTGCATAGATATTTTTCATTTATTTTTAGGGTTTCACTGCCCAGCAGAAGTTTTGACCGTTCCAAACCAATACGATTCAGTCCATACAGATCGAGGTCGAACCCACCCTCTACTGGTGACGTCGACTAACCGAAAGTGGCGCTGGTTAGAATGGACTTGCTCATGCGCAGATATGGATTTCCGGCTAAAAGTATTGCATGTGTGAACACGACACTAAATCGATTCATATAAATCGATTTGTCTAAGTCGACATAAAAATTGTGTGTGTGAACACAGCTTATTACTGTCCAGCAGTGAAATCAAGTCATTAGATTTAATCGTTATGGGCAGTATAAATACAAAGAAATAAAAATAAAAACAGGTAGCAATTCATGTTTAATCAGTGCACCCGTGTCTAAGTTGGATGTATAGACCTATTTCATATTACGTCAGCATACGTATCTAGGTCAGTGCGCGCGCATTTTGGCTGCAGGATGCCACAGTGTCATACTGCAAACTCAGAGAAAAAGTTAAATATCTCTAAAACCACATCACCTAGACACAAACCGCTTGGAACACATATAGAACAAATGTTTAACAAAAGGATTATATTAAATTGTTAAGGTTAAGGTTCTGCATTTCTATTAATTTTGAATAAAATTGACATTTTGCACTGCACGTATCGGCAAACTCAATGCATTGTCAATGGCCGTGAACAATCTTCTTACCGAAAAAATTAAATATCTCTAAAACCACATGACCTAGACACAAGGCGCTTGGAATACATACAGAAAACATGTTTAACAAAAAGATTATGTGTATTATAATTAATTATAATAATATAAAATAACGGACACCCTCAAGGTCTAATTGTATTTATTATTGTTTGCACTTATATATTCAGTTATTATGAGTCACGCACCAACCTTGTCCGGCACGTGCGATTGGGGCGCCACCTGTAGAGCGCCCAAATGATTCACTGCTTGAGCTATTTTCATTTTTTAGGTGGGCATATTTATGAGTCCTGCCAGAGAACTAATAAAATAGTACTCAGCCAAACTCTGGTTTACTTACCTTCTTGTCGTAGTGACCTTTACATTAAATTAATAAGGTTACGGTTCTGGATTTCTATTAATTTTGACTAAAACTGATGTTTTGCACTGCGCGTACCGGCAAACTCAATGGCAGTGTGCCTTCGTTCTGCAGCCAAGCTGCATGCGCATACACAATGTTTATAAACATTGAAATACGTCTATAGGATCAAATGTTGCTGAGTTTATAGGTTATCCTTTCTTCAGTTGTTTGTTGTTTATTGTTTGTTGTTTGCTGTTGCTTTACATCCTAGCAACATCTAAAGTCATATCAGGATGGGTACCGACTTTTGACAGTGCACACTCACTCCGACTTCATAGTGCTGCCCCACTGAGAAACCAGACGGCTGGCACCATGATCCGATATCCCACACAGTCACATTGGTCGTAATGCGAAGCATTGCGCTTGATGCGTGGAGAGGAAGAGACCCTCCCCCCGCCTCCCGGGTCGTCGCGCAGCATTCGCACCTCGCGCGACGCCCGCCTCTCAGCTTTCCTCCTCCCCCCTCCCCCGGGCCGTTGCTTTCGCACCTCACCTGTCACCGCCCTCTTGCCTCCCTTATAAGGCCGCCCGCCGGCCTCCCTCAGTCACTCGCCTTCCTGCCCTCCTCCAAGCTCTGCCTTTTTCCTGCTTCTGGCTCTCCACCACCACTGCTTCACCTCGGACCGCTGCATCTCCTCGGACCGCCCAGCATGCCCGGACAAGGAAAGGGTAGGGGCCGCAAGAGCTCCCGCGCAACCCTCATGGCCACCCCGGGGCCCTCCTCGGGCTCGCCGGGAGGCCCTTCACCGTCTACGGCCCCGGCATCTCCCTCGGCGCCCCCGGACCGCGCCTCGGGCATCGAGACGGCCGCGATCCTCGAGGCCCTCCACCGCCTCACCACCCGCATGGACGCCTTCGAGTCGGGGGGCACCCGACAGCCCCCCGCCTGCGCCGAGGCGGCAGGCCGCCTACATCACGCCGGCCTCCCCAGCACCTCGGGCGCGCACCACGGCCGGGGGCCGGGGCCCGTCCCCCGCCGCCACCTCAAGCGACCCTGCCGGGGGCCGTGCACCCCCAATATAAACACTACGGCCGCCTCACTGCTCAAGCTGCCCCCGCTCCGCCCCCCGGATACCTCCAGGAGGCGCTCGAGCACACCCCAGCATCCGCGGCCGACGCCGTCCGCGAGATCCTGGCCTCCGCTTTACTTTACTTTGGAACCAGGTGCTCCAATGCTTATTTACAGTTGATTCATACCAACGCAGTTTTTACTCGGATTTATAGACATGGTCGTCATTCACCCCTACTGTGGCTGCGGGTGAATATTTGATCTATGTTCTTTCCACATGAAACTTTGGAGCCAAAGCAAAGGACACAAACACCAGAGTGTCGGTTCTAATCTTTATTCCCCCTAGAGAGGGCGGGTGTCTGGTAATGTTGTTGTCCGCTCTGACAGTAAGTGTTGGTCACATGACCACAATAGACTACATCACCGTTCCGACTGCGCATGCGCTGAAAACGGCGTTGGGAGCAAAGCTTTGGCGTATGGCCATTGAGTTTGCCGAATTGCGTAGGGCAAAACTGGCATTTTATTCAAAATAATTAGAAATACATAACAATTTGCCACAAACATGGACGGAAGGATGCAATATAATAATATAATGAATATGTTTAAGACACAAATCTCCATAATTAAGCATTTTGAGCTAAGAAACATACAATTTGAGTTACTTTACAGGCTGATGTTTACATCACCATTGATTAGCCAGAAGTCATTCTTGTTCTAAATATTAAAATGTCAAATGTGTCAACAAAACCTTGTTTCAAAGAAATATATAACCAATATCTGATTAACCCTACTCATTTTCTCTTTCTACATATGTCATTAACCATAGAATATGAATAAAAACATGTATAAAATAAATAAAACTGACTGGCTATGGCTCTAACACTAGTCTGAGTGCCTAGATTTGTCTAAATCTAAATGCACATGACATAAGATTTGCTGATTATATTGATGTAAATGCTCAGATGAGCTTCTCGCGGGTCTGTTTTGCTCTGATGCATCCCACAATGCACCGTGCCGCTGCAACCGTGATATAGTCTATTGACGGAGTGGTGGTGTTCTATAAATAGCTGCCCAATCGTTGATACTAACACTTACTGTCCGGACTCCACTTCATCCACACCTCTTCTATCGTCTCTCAGCCGCTGGGCTCCTCTCCTGGTTTGATCTAAAAAAAATATTGAATGGGGAGGCCAGCTGGCTTTTTACTTCCTATAGTATATGGCTTTACTCTGTTTGTTTCTCTGGCTCGCCGATTGGTCACCACAGAGCAAGGAGGCACGGCTGTTTGACTCAACTCTCCTCACTAATCTTTCCTCAATCCGACCCACTCTTTTTTTCTCTCTCGGGCTTAATTCTCCTCCTGATCAAAGGTTGGGTGGGGGCCCTTTTCCTTTTCACTGCTACTCTGAGCTCTTTTGCTGCGGATCCCATCTTTTCCTTTCTTGCCTCTCCAACCCTTTGGCGCCCATATGCAAGTGCTTTGACTGTGGAACACTGAAGTTTTTTCTTCAGCCAAAATCGGACCGATTTATCGGTTCTGATTCAATGCTGCAGATGTGCAGCCTGTAACCGAAAGGTGACAAACAACCCAGTCCTCTTCATTTATGCTAACGCTCCCCGGTCATGGCTGGGGTCATGCGGTAATAGAGCAGTGCAGTATATAGGCAGGCACCATCTAAGCAAGGTATCGAGTCATGGCACAATGAGTTCTTACTGGAGGCAGCACTATAAAGCCACCACGACCATTCAGTATCAATTCTTTTCTAAATAAGATTTCAACATCCTAAGTGCTCACAAATTGCGTTAAATTCACTGTTCTTAGCGATTTTGTACGTTTGTTTATTGGGGTTTTGCATCCAGGCAACATCTAAGATAATATCAGGACCGGTATCGAACTTGTGACAGTGCACACTCCTGGTGACTTTATAGTGCTCCCATACTGGGAAATCAGGCCGCAAGCACCATGACCCAATATCCCACAGTCACATTATCCTGACACTGAACTAAACAGTCATTGCCCTTTCCTACTAACCATGAGTGCCAGGCTAGGAAGCGACAAGTATCAATTTTAAAGTCATTGGTGTGACTCGACCGGGAACAGAACTCCCAACCTTCCACACGTGAGGCCCGCGCTTTACCGATTCGGCTACCGCACCCGGTTTGTCGATTCGTTGCCAGGTGCATGCTGGGAGAGTTAATCATTGAAGCTCATTACATATTCAGTTTTGCCTCGCCTCTTCGCGTCAGGTCACGTGATTGAGCGACTCGGCCAGGAATACCAGGCAGTCACGTGGGCATGTGGGACGGCCGGTTATTCTGATTGAAGCAGGACGTGCTTCCTGATTCGCGCTTGAATGGAACGCTGTAACCCGGGCGCCCTCTCAACCAATCAGTGTTTTGCCATCTTACATCCTAGTAACAAGACCAGACGGATGGCTGATGAGTTGAGCGTCCGTCTCCCGTTTTGGTAGATCGTGGAACTCGAACACTGGTTGAGTCAAACCAATGACATAAACAAATTATACATGTCGCTTCCTAGCCAGGTGCTCGGCATTATTAAGATAGGGCAAGGACTAGTTGGCTCAGGTGTCAGGGTAATGTGGCTGAGTGCGATATCAGGTTATGGTGCTGGTAGTAGGCCTGGTCTCCCAGTAGGGCAGCACTATAAAGTCACCATGATTGCACACTGTCACAAGTCGATACCCGTCCTAATGTGACCTTCAATGTTGCCAGGACATAAAACTACAACAACCAAATACTAGCAATATCTGAGGTAATGAATGAGAACTCAGGTAAAATAAATTCCTTGGCAATGGCAGGATACCGGCGTCCACTTGTACTGGGTGCCTGCCTGGCCATACCGGTGTCCAAGGAAATTAGCAAAAGGACCCCACTTGAGAATGACTCTGAATGATGTTGTTGAACCATGTCGCCGGATCCCTCACTTTGATCTCGGAGACCGCTTCTTCTCAAATATATCAAATCAAAATGGCAACATGAAGGGGATGAACATCGAAACAATAAGTTTCATTGCATCACCCCATGTATTGAAGAACATCTGTAATATTGTGATGGATGTTGGTAGGACTAAGTTGTCCTTATTCGATGCCGCATTGGCCAGTCTTGGCTGACTCGTGCATTTTTACTTAAGAGAGGACCACCCCCTGAGTGCATTGGATGGCAGTGCCCGCTAACACTGAGACACATTCTGCTTGAATGTATAGGTTTCATGGTCTTGCATCAACACTTTTTTAATATAAAGAGCTTGCGATACACCTTTATCAATGCAAAACATAAATAAATCTTAGAGTACTGTAGTGGTCTGCACTGAGCTCTCAGGTAAGTATCCACATAGACTGGTAGGCGTCGGTAGTGTGGTTATATCAGGGAGTCTAGGTGGTGTAATGGTTAGCAGACTGGCCCGGAATGCAAAGAGATGTGGGTTCGAGTCCCACTCTAGGCGCAATATTTCCCCTTTTCATCACCCCCACGACACTGGTTGCTAGATATACAATAATCTCGACAATTGTAATAATAAATATGTAATACACCTTGTATTTGCTCCGTTATTTATATTATTATAATACATTATAATTCACATAATTAAATCCTATTAAACCTGCACATAAGTAATGAGTAAAAATATATATATTATATACTATGTTCCAGGTTCGAACTTAGAGTAGATAAAAGCTAATAATCTCATCTGTTCTGATGAGAAAGAGCTTCCAGTAATATTGTTCTATAGTGATAGGATTATATGGCTTGTTGTAAAAAATTATTAAGCCTGATTAATAAATTTATTAGCCCACAAAGTGATTATCTGTGTCTGGTTTTGAATTACAAGGTCGGGCGTGTGAATGTGATCGACAAGATTTACACAATAAATACCAGTCACTTTTCGCCATGAATCCGGCCCTTGTTGCTAACACAGCGTAAAATCATCAGCATTCAATCAAACAAACAATCAATCACCATCTCAAGTCATATCTCCAGATGTAATGGCTAATTTAGTTTAGCGTCTGCTTCAACGTTCGGCAGGTCATGGGAACAATTCTCGGGATCAAACCCCGGCCGAGTTTAAAGCTGCTTAGTCTAATGAAGCGTCACATTTTCAAAACCAAAACCATTATCTATAATTGATTCTACATATCTAACTTAAATACTGATGCACTTATTAAACATTTGTTGCCACATAAAAGGGAGGAATACTGAGCAAATTAAATAGCACCTATTGTGGCAGAGATTCGACGTGCTTCCCAAAACTAATTTTGCATGTCTACACTTCAAATATCTCAAAAGTTAGCCATTTAAATTAAAGGTAACTTCAACTAAGGTAAGGTAGATTATGACAATCCATTTAATATATTCCAAACCAAAACCATTATCTATAATTGATTCTACATATCTAACTGATGCACTTATTAAATATTCGTTGCCACATAGAAGGGAGGAATACTGAGCCAATTTAATAAAAAACCTGTTGTGGCAGAAGCCTATAGTGTTATAGTTTTGGCATGCTTGCCAAAACTAATTGTGCATGTATACACTTGAAATATCTCAAAGGTTAGCCATTTAAATTAAAAGTTAATTCTACTAAGGTAAGGTAGATTATGACAATCCATTTAATATATTTCTCTCAGAAAAAGAACTGAACCTGAAAGCCATCGGACTACGCAACTTTAAACCAAGGACTTGGAAATTGAAACTTGTTGCTAGCTGCGTCTGATACCTTAAACTACTGTAATACATACTTCTTTTGTCAGGAATGGCTTTAGGCTGTGAATGTGACAGTGACTTGACTTGACTTCTGGGGTGTTTGTAGCCTTACAACGGTTACCGGTTGCAGAACTGCAACATTATAGAGAGGCTCCGATAAATCGGCCCAATTTTTGGTTGAAGAATAATCTTCTGGTGGGACGGTTATAGAAGCTGGGGGATGTCTTTACAATGATTAAATGACAAGTCATTGGGGCTTTCCAGAATCACTCTAGTCCGGTGGTAGCACAGCACTTGTATCCAGCAGACAGCAGCAAGGGTTTCTGAGGAAGGACAGGTAAAGATGGGTCCAGTGGTTCCAGCAATGAGAACAAAGCGAGAGAAACGTAAAGGTAAAGGGCCCCACCCAAGCAAACAACTCCCTTGTTCAAGGGGAGAAGTATGTCTGGGAGAAAAAAAAGGGTAGATTATAGGAAAGAGAAATTAGGAGAGTTGAGTCAAAGGACCGTGTCTATTTGCTCTATGGCGACCAGCTGGCGAGCCAAAGACAGGGACAGCGTAACAGTAGAAAGTGAAATGCTGGCAGGCTCCCCCTCCTGGAACTCTTTTTAGACAACGAGGAGCATGGCTACCGGAGAAGAGATAGAGAGGTGTGGACGAAGTGCTGTCCAGATAGCAAGGGGTGACAGTGTGCACTCATGGTGACTTTATAGTACTGCCCCACTGGGAGACCAATCCACCAACATCATGACCCAATTCCCTACTCAGGTAGGTAGCGACAAGTATCAATTTTGTAAGTCATTGGTTTGATTCGACTGGGATATGAACTCCTGACCTTCTGCACTGGAAGCCTGCTCTCTAACCGATTCCGCAATAAATTAGCACAGAAAGATCTTAAGTAATACAAATAACCAATGCTGTGCAAATGTAGTAAATCATTAATTAACCTTCCCACTATTAACGATACTGAACTTATAGTAATGTATAAAAGATTGAAATCAAATAGACTCAGCCATTATATGGTTTCATATAATTAAATATCAATTCACTATAACTGCATCGTATAACTCTAATTAGTGGTGAAAATCACATGTTAGATATATTTACCGAACTTGTTTTGTAGCAGCAAAAGCCGCTGCCATTTTATCCACGTCCATGTCCCCCTCGGTCTTCCTGGTCCCCTATCCACACATCCTCACCTCTGCCTGTTATTCTACACATACACACCTACACCCCCCACCACACCCCCATTGGTCCCCTATCCACACAGCCTCAGTTCCAGACAAGTGTACGCCACCTCCAGCTGTTGTCTTATGTCCTCCTGGTTCCCTAGCCACGTGTACTCAGGTCAAGGCAAGTGTACTGTTATTCTATATCCCTATCCACATATCCTCAGTTCCAGATGTGTGTGCTGATATTCTATATCCTACTTGTTCCCTATCCACACGTGCTCAGTTCAAGGCGAGTATACTGTTATTCTATATTCTACTGGTCCCCTATCCACACACCCTCAATTCCAGACGAGTGCACTGTTATTCTATATCCTACTGGTTCCCTATCCATTCGCACTCAGTTCCACGTGGTGTGTGCCATCTTTGTAATTCTGGTCCCCTATCCACATCCCCTGGTCCACGCTCGCAATTCCAGGCGAATGTCTACCCCTGTTGTTCTATTTCATCCTTGTCCCTTATCCACATACCCTCAGTTCCAGGTGAGTGTCCATCACCCTCACCTCGTGTACTATGTCATCCTGGTCCCCCATCCACACATCCTCAATGGGGACCTTTCAGTTTGCATGAGTCTCTCGTCAGATGGCGACTCATGCTGGTCTCTGTAATGCTTTGGTTGGTACCCCTTACACCCCCACCACACACCTACACCCTCACCACACACACACGACACCTACACCACCACACATACACATACACCCTCACCATACACCTACACCTCAATCACACACACCTACACCCCAGCAAACACCATGACCACACACCTACACCACCAAAACACATACCACACACCTAAACCCTCACCATACACCTACACCCCCACCACATCCCTAAACCCTCACCACACACCTACACCCCCACCACACACCTACACCCCCACCACACACCTACACCCCCACCACACCCCTAAACCCTCACCACACACCTACACTACACCCAACCACACACACTTACACACTACACCCCCACACACTCCTAAGCCCCCACACACCCCACCACACACACCACACTCCTACACCTCCACCACATCCCTAAACCCTCACCACACACCTACACCCCCACCACACACATACACCTACACAACACACCTACACCCCCACCACACCCCTAAGCCGTCACCACACACCTACGTCCCACCACACACACACACCACACACCCACCACACCCCTAAACCCTCACCACACACCTACACTCCAACCACACACACACACCTACACCCAACCCCATCCCTAAACCCCCACCACACACCTACACCCCCACCACATCCTTAAACCCCCACCACACACCTACACCACCAACATACACACACACCTACACCCTTCTATCCAACCATGATGGCCGACTTGGACCGGGAACGGGTGCTGCCACCAAGTGTAAAGCGAGGGAACTGGCTCATGAAAGCTCCCCATTTACTTGAGTGTCCGCCACTGTCACCTGGGGTAGGCCAACCGTCAGTCCCAGATGAGTACACCACTTACAACTGTTGTACGATTTCCTCCTGCTCCTCTAGTCACCACCGTCAGTTCCAGTTGACTGTCCACCAATTCCACTTGCTGTAATAGTTCCTCCTGGCACCCTGTCCTCACACCGTCAGTTCCAGTCTAGAGCACACCAACCTCACCTATTGTACTATTTCGTCCTGGTCCCCTAGCCACACACCGTCAGTTCCATTTGAGTGTACACCACCAACAACTAGTATATTGTTTCCTCCTGGTCCCCTATCCTCACACCGTGGTTCCACCAATTCCATGTGTTGTACTAGTTCCTCCTGGTCCCCTATCCACACACCATCAGTTCCAGACAAGTGCACACCACCTCTACCTGTTGTACTTTGTCATCCTGGTCCCATAGTGTACTTCCAACTAGGCTGTAGAAGCGGAATCAGTGTCTAGATTAGGACAAAAAAAAAAAAAAAATAACGCAAACCACACAGGCTTCGGGACATAGAGCGAAATGGAACGCAGGTAAATATTCAACTAAATAATGACTGTGCGTTTCGTCTGAAGGCAGGAAAGACAAGTTCTTTCCTGCCATGAATTTGCCCATAATTGTCGACATGGCACAAAACCCCCAAGTCATGCACTCATTCACTCACTCAATCACTCACTCACTCAATTCTTTCTATTTGAGGGACACACTAGATTCTCCACCCCCTCCCTCACCCACATCTCCCCCCCCCCTCCCCCACATCTCCCCAAATCTTCTCCCACCACATTTCTCCACCACATCTGCCCCGCTCGCTTCCCACATCTACCCAACATTTAACTCATTACTCTCCCCATCTCCCCACATCCGCCCGACATCTCCCCACATCCACCCAACATCTCCCCACATCCGCCCGGCATCTCCCCACATCCACCCAACATCTCCCCACATCCACCCGACATCTCCCCACATCCACCCGACATCTCCCCACATCTGCCAGACATCTCTCCACATCCACCTGACATCTGCCCACATCTGCATGACATCTTCTCACATCTGCCGAACATCTCCCCACATCCCCCAACATCTCCCCACATCCACCCGTCATCACCCAACATCTCCCCACATCCACCCAACATCTCCCCACATCTGCCCAACATCTCCCCACATCTACCCAACATCTCCCCCACATCCACCAACCATCTCCCCACATCCGCCCAACATCTCCCCACATCCCCTGACATCTCCACACACATCCCCCGAGATCTCCCCACTTCCACCCGACATCTCCCCACATCCACCCGACATCTCCCCACATCCACCCAACATCTCCCCACATCCCCCAACATCTCCCCACAACCCCTGACATCTCACCACACCACATCCACCCAACATCTCCCCAGATCCACCCGACATCTACCCACATCTGCCCGACATCTCCCCACATCTTCCACCGGATGCGGTGTCCAAATTGGTAAGAGAGCAGGCTTCCCATGCAGAAGGTTGGGAGTTCAAATCCCAGCCGAGTCAAACCAATGAAGTACAAAATTTATACATGTTCCTTCCTAGCCTGGCGCTCGGCATTCCTAGGGTAGGGCAAGGACTGGTTAGCTCAGGGTCAGGATAATGTGACTCAGTGGGAAATCGGGTCATGGTGCTGGCAGCCTGGTATCATGCTGGGAAAGCACTATACAGATATCATGAGTACGCACTGTCACAAGGCGGTACCTATCCTGATATGACTGTAGATGTTGCTAGGGCGTAACCCCCCCCCCCCCCCCCAACAAACAACCCCCACGAGCCGGAGACAGGGGTAGGGGGAAAACAGGATATGAGAGGAGTTTGAGGTTTTCACACAACCTGTATTCGATCATATTTAAAACTACATAATCCAGTGAACGCATCACAATTTCGAACCCAAAGCACTTTCCGGGATGTCATCCTACATATCTAACTTAACTTACGTAGTGGTGCACTCATTAAACATCTATTGCAGTTTGGTGATCCGGTGCTATGTCTTTATGATGTGATTGTGGTGGTGTGCACTAACCTCTCAGGGAAGGAGCCACATGGACAGGTAGATGTGGGTAGGGTGGTGACATCAGGGAGCCTAGGTGGTGTAGTGGTTAGCACACTGGTGAATAATGCAAGAGATGTCTTTTCGATTCCCGCTCTAGGTGCAATATTTCCCATTTTCATCACCTCCATGACACTGGTGCCGGGACTAGGATCCTCTACAAGCTATGCGCTGTATAGTTGCTGAACCTACCCTGTGTGTGTATATTTAAGTGCATTGCCTGTATCTGTAATGTAAGAGTTAAATGACCATTTAAAAGACTTACAATTCCACGGGGATGAGTGTGGTGGTCTGCACTCACCTCTCAGGCAAGGAACCACATAGGCAGGTAGGTGTGGGTAGGGTGATGACATCAGGGAGCCTAGGTGGTGTAATGGTTAGCACACTGGCACGATGCAAGAGATGTGGGTTCGATTCCGGCTGTGTGTTGCTATATATGACTGTGTGTGGCTACATGTACCTATGTGTGGCTACGTGAGGCCATGTGCAGCCATGCCTGGTGCACTGGGTACCTGCCATGCGTGATCACTATTTCATGTCTATTGATCGGCTAAAAGCTATTCCGGCCCCTGGGTCACGTGGGTTGAAAACATGCTCACGTGCAAACAGGCGTCTTTATGGGGACGCAGCCTGCTTTTCGAACCCTGCTGGTTATCGGTGGGTTCGTTGCCTACTGCCATTTTGGAAGGTATCGCTGGCGCCCAGGGCCGGATTAAAGCTGCCTAGTCTGATGAACCATCAAATTGTCAAAATCAAAGCAATTACCTAGATTTGAGTCTACGTATTTAACATAGATACTGATGCAATTAGTAAACATGTGTTGCCCCATGGAAGGGAATACTGAGGCAATTTAACAGAACGTGTTACTGCAGAAGCCTATGGTGTCAGAATATTGGTGTGCTTGATGAAACTAATTTGACTTGTTTACGCTTCAAATATCTGAAAAGTTAGCAATTTAAAATATATACAGTATAACCCCGTTAAACCAAACTTGAAGGGACCCTAGAAATGTGTTTGGATTAACCGATCATTGGTTTAACCGAGCTTTGACTTTGACTTGACTTTGGCAAAAACCGGGGTCCATTATGAATGTACAATGTATGTGGACACTATGATTATTGTTTTTTTTTATGTATATACAGTTTAACCCCATTAAACCAACCTCGGTTAAATCAAACGATCAGTTAATCCAAACTTTTTTCGGCGACCTGGCAAAATACTACCATTTATCATATAAAAAAAAGTATCAAATGACCTTAAAACCACATGAAAGTTTGGTTTAACTGAACCGGAAGTGGCATGGGGCCGACAATTTTGTTTGGATTAACCGATACTTTGGATTAACCGACTTTGGTTTAACCAACTTTTTTATATGATAAATGGTAGTATTTTGCCGGGCCGCCGAAAAAAGTTTGGATTAACCGATCGTTTGGATTAACCGACCTTGGTTTAACGGGGTTGTACTGTATTTTAAACTAAAGTAAGGTAGATTATAACAATCAATTTAATATTATTATCACATAAAAATTACAGGAATTCAAAACCATCGGACCAATCAACTTTAGGCTAGTGCAGGGCCTGTAGTATATGTTGTAAAGGGGCAGCAAATTAAAGAAATAAACATACATATTAAACCACCAAAATAGTTTACTTGTGTAGTAGTCTACACTGACCTCTACGGCAAGGACCCATTATAGATATGTAGATGTGTATACGGTGGTGACACCAAGGAGCCTAGGTGGCGTAATGGTTAGAAAACTGGCCCGGAATGAAAGAGATGTGAGTTCGATTCCTGCTCTAGGTGCAATATTTCCCAGTTTCATCACCTGACACGACACTGGTTCCATGACCAGGATCATGTATTAGCTGCACACTGTATGGTTGGGGAACCTACCCTGTGTACATATATTCAAGTGCATTGCCTGTATATAGGTAATTGTAAGCATTACAAGACTTACAATTCCAGTATTACAAATGTTGACTATGTACAAAATATAAACAAACAAAAAACTAATATTTTTAAATTGTGAACTCCTCGATTTTACACCACAAACAAGTTTACAGAAATTTATTGATGAAGGAAATCAAACCGTATGGATTATGACTACAACTGAACAGCGGTGAAAACAAGTGCATGCACTTAACCGTTATAAGCAGAATAAACAAACGATCACTAAAAAAGCAACCCAAAACGATCCTTACGGTTAAGGGTTGGATGATGATGATGATGACGATGAACCTATGGTTCTGACCGCACACGCCAGTTGCATGTTAAGATGCTCATCGTCCTTTCGCTCTTCCCCCCCCCCCCCCCCCCCCCCGCACAAACAAGCAGAACGGCCAGTCTGACTGCTTGCGCGGCGTATGGTTGGTTGGTTGTTAGAGTTTTACGTTCTGGCAACATTTAGGGTCCTACCAGAACGCGTACTGACTTGTGACAGTTTACACTCATGGCGACTTTATAGTGCTACTCCACTGGGAAATCTGGCCCACTGCCAGCACCATGACCTGATATTCCAATCAGTCTCATTATCCTGACACTGAGCTAACCAGTCCTTGCCCTATCCTATTAATGCCAAGTGCCAAGCTAGGATGCGATAAGTATAAATTTGATAAGTCGTTGCTTTGAC
>CM059203.1:22314079-22389268 GCA_030323885.1 Branchipolynoe longqiensis
GTTGGTGCGGGTGGGGTTGCTGGGCGTCGCGCCATGTCCTAGCAATATAGGGGATGGACATGGTCTGTCCGTCCGCCGGGAAGACCAGCAGGGGTTGTGTCGGGTGCCGGGTGGGTGCTATGCCGATCATGTGATTGTATGCATTGACCGGGCAGAGTCGAGGGTCCGGGCTGGGCGCCAGCCGGATGGTCCTCGATCGGCCGTTGGCCTGCATGTTCTTGGCCCATTTCTGGTCGATGATGAGGTGGGCATCCTCGACCCACACATCCTGTCTGGAAGCATGGCGCGTCGGGTCGTAGGTCGCTGCAGATCTTGGTGCCACCTCGGATTGTCGGGCTCCGGTGTAGAACATCACCAATATGGCGAAGGCCACCACCTGCCCCTGTGGCGAGTGTGCGAGGTGGATGACCGCCGTCCTGATGACGCTCACTGGCGCATGGGCCTGCTGCCTGGGCCTGTGGTCCTTGGACCTCTTGAGTGCATCGAGCGCCAGGGTGACCGTGATGTGGTCGAGGGGGGTCACCGGGGCCTCCTTGATCTTGAGGAAGAGCCTGACGTGTGACACCGAGTTCGCCACTGATGATGGGCACAAGTGGTCCGCGCGCTCTTCTATCCAGCACCTCAGCTGGATCGGGGTCGGCTGGAGCATGTCGACCGCGTAGTTGCGGCAGTGTGCCGTGTAGTTCCGGATCGTCGCGTTGTAGTTGGCCCAGGTCCCCGGCGCCCTCGCGTCGGCCTGCCTGGCCTCGGCCGCCCTGTGCAGTCTGCTGTATTCGGCCCCTGTGGACAGAAAGAGGCTGTAGTCAAGGAGGGCTGGTGGTATGGGGGCGAGGTGTTTATGTTGGCAGATCTGGATCGCCAGGTCCCTGTGGCGTGGACTGATGTGGGCCCTGCTAAGGGCATCGGCGACTATGTTCTGTTCACCTGGGATATGGTGGTATGTGAGCTTTATGTTACGTACCGCCTGGAACATCCAGGCGGCCCTGGCTATGCTGAGGAGGCGGGGGTCCTGGCCCTTGCCGGTGGTTAGTACATGTTCGTGGTAGAGTGTTATTTTTGGACCATGGCATTTACCAAGGCAGAGTTGACTCTGGTCGAGTCGCGTGTGTCAATGTATACCTTATGGGCTTGTGAGGCCCAGCCACCAAATCGCTGGACCTCCAGTTCGGAGCTACCGGATGCGAATGCCACGGTAGCAGCCGCCCTCCGGATGGCGTGGAGAGTGAAGGGCTGTTGGTGCGGGTGGGGTTGCTGGGCGTCGCGCCATGCCCTAGCAATGTAGGGGATGGACATGGTCTGTCCGTCCGCCGGGAAGACCAGCAGGGGTTGTGTCGGGTGCCGGGTGGGTGCTATGCCGATCATGCGATTGTATGCATTGACCGGCATAGTCGTGGGTCCGGGCTGGGCGCCAGCCGGATGGTCCTCGATCTGCCGTTGGCCTGCATGTTTTTGGCCCATTTCTGGTCGATGATGAGGTGGGCATCCTCGACCCACACGTCTTGTCTGGAAGCATGGCGCGACGGGTCGTAGGTCGGTGCAGATCTTGGTGCCACCTCGGATTGTCGGGCTCCGGTGTAGAACATCACCAATATGGCGAAGGCCACCACCTGCCCCTGTGGCGAGTGTGCGAGGTGGATGACCGCCGTCCTGATGACGCTCACTGGCGCATGGGCCTGCTGCCTGGGCCTGTGGTCCTTGGACCTCTTGAGTGCATCGAGCGCCAGGGTGACCGTGATGTGGTCGAGGGGGTTCACCGGGGCCTCCTTGATTTTGAGGAAGAGCCTGACGTGTGACACCGAGTTCGCCACTGATGATGGGCACAAGTGGTCCGCGCGCTCTTCTATCCAGCACCTCAGCTGGATCGGGGTCGGCTGGAGCATGTCGACCGCGTAGTTGCGGCAGTGTGCCGTGTAGTTCCCGATCGTCGCGTTGTAGTTGGCCCAGGTCCCCGGCGCCCTCGTGTCGGCCTGCCTGGCCTCGGCCGCCCTGTGCAGTCTGCTGTATTCGGCCCCTGTGGACAGAAAGAGGTTGCAAAGGGCTGTAGTCAAGGAGGGCTGGTGGTATGGGGGCGAGGTGTTTACGTTGGCAGATCTGGATCGCCAGGTCCCTGTGGCGTGGACTGATGTGGGCCCTGCTAATGGCATCGGCGACTATGTTCTGTTCGCCTGGGATATGGTGGTATGTGAGCTTTATGTTACGTACCGCCTGGAACATCCAGGCGGCCCTGGCTATGCTGAGGAGGCGGGGGTCCTGGCCCTTGCCGGTGGTTAGTACGTGGACTGCCGCCATGTTCATGTTGTCACAGTGTATGGCTATGTGACCTCCATGGTCCTCAGGGCGTGCGAGGGTATGTAGGGCGACGAGGACATTTAGTGCCTCTATCTGTGTGATGCTGTCGTTCTTGTTGTGGTAGCCGTGGGTGAGGGGCATGGAGTAGGCCCATGTGTCGTCTGCCCCACCTATGCCGCCGAGGCAGGCATCGACAACGATTTCCATGCCTGGGTCGTTGGGGGGTATGATTGCCGAGCCGTTCCATCCGCTGGTGAATGCGGGGAACCAGGCGAGGTCGGCCCTCATGTCGTCGGTCATGGCTGTGCGTTGGCCGGTCATGCCCCTTAGCGCCTGGAGGAGGCGGTCGACAAACAGGCGAGCGGGGTGGATGCACTTGGATAGGTGGAGCAGCTTCCCCAGTAGCGACTGAAGTCGCTTCCTTGTGATGTGAGTCCTGGCCGCGGCCGCGTGTACGAGGCTGTTGGTGGCGTCGACCTTGTCGAGGGGCATGGTCAGTGTCATGGTGGTGGCATCTATGTGTATGCCCAGCCACCGGACTGATCGCGCGGGGGGCTGGGTCTTGTCCCTGGCCTCGGGGAGGCCGAGGTCCTCGAAGAGCTGTCGCGCGACGGCGAAGTGGGCGTCGGCGGTGTGCTTGTCGGGGGCGACGACGATGAGGTCATCGAGGTACATGGTGGCCGCGATGCCACGCCCCCTGAGGATGTAAGTGATGGCCTCGGCCACCCTCTGGATGTGGCAGCTGGATCCTCGGGCTCCAAATGGGACGGAGATGTCAAGGTAGAAGCGCCCCTTCCAGCGGGCGCCGAGCAAGGGCCAGTCGAGGGGGCAGGAGCGGAAGTTTTTGTATGCTCGGCTGATGTCCATAGTGAACATAAAGCTGCCGCGCCCGCACCCGCTTAGTTCGCGTGTGAAGCCCTCTACCGTTGGCAGGCAGTGGTCGCGGGTGTGGCCGAGGGCGGTGTTCTTCATAATGTAGGCGTTGACGGATGTAGCGGCGGGGAAGGATAGGTCGGTGATGATCCTTCGCTTGGTGGGGTCTGCCTTCTGCCTGGTCATGATCGGTGATGCATGGAACCAAGGGGCGAAGGGGGGGGCGTCGTGTGGGCCATATAGGGCGCCGCACTCGGTCTCTGTGTTAATGTAGTCGTCGACTGCACCGGGGTGCTGGGCGGCGCTTGGGTGGTTGGCTACCTCACCGGTGCCAGAGGTGGGGTCCCATATAGCCGAGGGGAAAGCCGTATGTTAGGAAGTCGATGAGCTGTCTGTGGTCGGCAGAGTCAGAGAGGCTGGCGCGCCATTTGTCGACACATATACCACTGGGGACGGGCACCCGTGCGGCGACAGCATTAGGGAGGCCGGTTTCACGCACACGTCGGTATATGTCTGCTATGTCGGTGGATAGGCCGGGGGCGGGTCGAGGCCAGTGGCGTATTCGGTGTTCGCTTAGTGCGTGAGGGCTGGTTTCGAGTGCGCTGCCGGGTAGGGTGGGGGAGTCGTGGGTACAATGAAGCCTTATGCGTTTGAACAGGTTTTGTCCGTTGTGTGCTCCATCCCGGCCGAGTCGGTCAGCTTTGATGTGTACCAGGCCGTTAGCGGTGGCCCCCCCGGAGTGGACGGGCGGGGGGGTTGCAGGGGGGGGGTGGACCTGAGCCGGGATGAGAGGCGTCGGTGCGGGGTGGTGTGGGTGGAGTGGGTGGGTGGCGGCTGCCGTGCGGGTGTGGCGAGAGGCATGGCCATTGACTGGTGCTGGGCCATGGGGTTTAACGAGGGCTGGGGTGGGGGGGTCGGCGTGGGGGGGTTTTGCGGGGGGGTGGGGGGGCGGGTCCCGGTGCTCCCTCGCGTCCCGTGGCATCAGTCCTTTGTGGCATCCCTTGCTTTGCGCCTACACTGCTGCTGTGAGTGATCGAATCCGATCTGTGTCACCTTGTAGCAGTAGGCGCACGCATGCACCACATCGTCGGGTCCGTCGTGGTGGCATTGGGTGAGGGTGCAGCGTCGTGGGGAGTTGTAGGCGGCACACGGGCGCTCATGTGTTTCAAGCTCAATTCGGCCACGTGCTTGTTTGTTGTTGTCACGTGGAGCGTTGTTGTTGTCACGTGCACTAGGTCTGCCCGCCCTGTCATCGGGGTTGGGCGTGGCCGTGTAGTAGGTTAGGCGTTCGTGCTTCATGTCTGACCTGTCACTCCATCGCATCTTCCTCCTTTCGATGCTGTCAAATATGCGCTGGGACCAGCTGCGCACCATCGGCCAGGGCTTCGTTTTGCACTCGTCGGTGATGCACATGAAGTGGTCCAGCATGTCGAGGAAGTCACGTGGATCATACACCTCATTGTCGTCTATCAGGGTCATGAACGCTGAGAGGTACTCTCGCTCGGTCATAGTGCCATGGGCCGCCAGCTTCTGGGCGGCTGACTGGCAGTCAGTGCGATCTAGATACATATAGGGCTTGGATATGGGGTTGGTGATGAACATGTCGTGCATCACGGCACGCCTACCTTGGAGCCTTCGGTGCCTTGCCTCGTATCTTGCGACATCGTCTATGGATTGCAGTCGCTGCATCCTGAGCTGCTGCTCGTCACGTATGTCAGCGTCCCTCCCTGCGGGTGGGGCGGGTAGGCGGGCGTATGGGTCGCGCCACCCACCCAGCTGGCGGTCAACGTAGGCTGGGTTGTATCCGGGCGAGAGGGACCTGAGCCTGTGCCGGGCCGGGGGGGGCGGCCCGCCCGCCGGGCGGTGGTGTTGGGCTGGAGCCGCGGCACGCGCGGGCGCGGGGGCCACGTGGTCAGCGGCAGGCGGGTGGGCTGCAGCGGGCAACACGTGGGCTGCGGCGGGCACCACGTGGGCGGGGGGGGGGCGGCGGAGAGGGTTGTCGGGCGTCCCGCTCCCCACGGGCCGGGGGAGGCGCACGCACGTGGTGAGCGTCGCGCTCGGCGCCCTGCCGTGCTATGTCCATGATCGCATCCTGAATGGCCGCCATGCGGGTATCCATTCTAGCCTCCATCCGCGCCTCCATCTCTCGGAGCTTGGCATCGACCCCACTGCCGGGGGAGGTCGGTCGGGCCCCGATCGCCGGGGAAGGGTCCCGGTCCGCGCGCGCGACCGGGGACGCCGGAGACCGCTGCCCCGCCGGGATGTATGAGTCGTCAGTGTCCTGGGGAGTGCTGCTCCGCGCTCCCCTGCTGTCTCCCAGGTCCAGCTTAGGTAGTATCCCGGTGGCGGCGGAGGGTCCTCCCTTCGCCTTGTTCTTGGACCACGGGGGCCTCCCGGCCTTCCTGCTCTTCCCTGAGGACCCATTTCTCGGCATGTTGTGTGTGCGTCGGTGGTTCCGACGGTGCCAAAGAAAGTTAGGTGTGGTCAGTCCTGTTGTTGGGAGCGGAGTGACCAGTGGTGTGTGTGTTAGGGAGGAGCTGGTGTGTGTGAGTGGTTGTGTGCTCAGTGAGCAGCAGGCAGGCAGGGAGCAGTGAATGTAGGTCGAGTGAGTAGGGGGGTGGTGCAGTGAGGAGTGTGGGTACCCCCCTTTGAGTCCGCCGCCCCCCTCCCCCCCCCCGGCCCCACATCCACCAACTACTCAACGGGGGAGAAGGGGGGGGGGAGGAGAGGGGGGGTCCAACGGCCTCGCCGACCCGGATATATATATATATATATATATATATATATATATATATATGTATATATATATATATATAAATGTATATATAATCCACATATTATATATATATATATAATATATATATATATATATATATTATATAGAAGGTATTATTCTCTGGCACTACTGTTAGTAGGGATACTCAATTTACGCTGTGACTTTGTGAGGTCTGGGTATGAGGTCATTTGAAGAATTGTTACTGCTAGGAGTTGGTTCTTGAATGATGGTCGTGAGTGCACACATACTACATCAGACAAACTCACAGCCTTTGTTCTTAGAAAATTACCTGTACGCCCTAGATTGCTGACAGAGTGAGGTTACTAAATAGCACACTGAATATAGTGGGTCTACTGACATAGTGAGGCTACTGACATACTGACATTGCTGACATAATGTAAATACTGACAGTGAAATTACTGACATAGTATGATTACTGACATAATAATATTGCTGATGGAGTGAGATTTCTGACACGGTGAAGGTACTGAGATAGTGACATTGCTGACATAATGTGAATACTGATAGTGAATTACTGACATTAATTAAAGTGATATTTGTTACTTTAAGTATTTCCCAAGTTACCCTTACAAAATTACAGTTACTTAAAACTGATGTAGAGTAAGTCATAAGGACTTTTCTTTACTTAAAGTATTTCTCAAGGTACTCTTTTAAAATAACAGTTGCTTTAAACTGGAGGTAAGTAAATTATAATGATAATTTTACTTAAACCTTTTCTCAAGGTATCTTTTTAAAATAACAGTTACTTCAAACTGAAGCAGAGTAAATTATGAGCTTCACTTCAACTAATCCTTAAAATACCCTTTCAAAATAGCAGTAAGTTTAAACTGAAGTGGAGTGAATTATAATGAGTTTCACTGTAACAATTTCCCAAGTTACCCTTTCAAAATAATAGTTACATCAAACTGAAGTAGAGTAAATTATACTGATCTTCACTTCAACAATTTCCAAAAATACCCTTTTAGAAAAACAGTAACTTCAAAGTGAGGTAGAGTAAATTATAATGATCTTCACTTCATCTATTTCTCAGGATACCCTTTTAAAATGAGTTAGTTCAAACTGAAGTAAAGTAACCTATAATGATCAACCTGATATATTTATCTAATAGATACGGTAGAAACTACTGCAAACCGCCGGAATATGGAGATGTAGTATTTCCCACGCAGTTTCTTAATGCACCAAGACACCACCGGTATAAATGACACACAATTTTTATGGAGATGTAGTATTTCCCACGCAGTTTCTTAATGCACCAAGACACCACCGGTATAAATGACACACAATTTGGTCTTTCATTATTCCAATTTCTGGTTGAACTTACTCACATCAACACTGCATACACCACAAATACACATAAAACCATTAACAAATTATTAGAAACATATTTAAAAAATAACACTTTCGGCCATCAAACCCACAATTAATTGACCAACCTGAGCAGCTGAGGAGACATTGGGTTGGGTCGCTTGGATCCATCTAGGATTGCAGCTGGATCACTATTAGAGCACTCGTAGATCAAAGTTAGATCCGTGTTCGATCCTTGTTAGATCCCAGTTAGATCCTAGTTGGATCCCTGTTAGATCCTAGTTGGATCCCTGTTAGATACTAGTTGGATCCCTGGTTGATCCCAGTTGGAACCCTGTTGGAACCTTGTTTGATCCCAGTTGGATCGAAGTTAGATACTTGTTGGACCCCAGTTGGATCTCAGTTAGATCCTAGTTGTATCCCTGTTAGATCCTAGTTGGAACACTGTTAGATACTTGTATCCCTGTTAGATCCTAGTTGGATCCCCATTAGATCCTAGTTGGATCCCCATTAGATCCTAGTTGGATCCCCATTAGATCCTAGTTGGATCCATGTTAGAACCTAGTTGGATCCTATTAGATCCTAGTTGGATCCATGTTAGAACCTAGTTGGAACACTGTTAGATACTTGTTGTATCCCCTGTTAGATCCTAGTTGGATCCTATTAGATCCTAGTTGGATCCATGTTAGAACCTAGTTGGAACACTGTTAGATACTTGTTGTATCCCTGTTAGATCCTAGTTGTATCCCAGCTAGATCGTTGTTGGACGCCAGTTGGATCCCAGATAGATCCTAGTTGGATCCAGGTTAGATCCTAGTTGGATCCCTTTGCTTCCTGGTTGGATCTCTGTTAGATCAGATTGGATCCCTGCTAGATCCTAACTAGATCCTAGCTAGATCCTATTTGGATCCCGGGTATATCCTAGTTGGATCCCTGTTAGAGCCTAGTTCTGTTATATCCTAGTTGGATCCTGCTGGATCCTAGTTGGATACCTGTTAGATCCTTTGGTTACTGGTTAGATCCCTGTTAGATCCTAGTCGGATCCTAGTTAGATCCTTGTTGTGTCTCTGTTAGTTCCTAGTTATATCTCTGTTAGATCCCAGTTGGATCCCAATTAGGTCCTAGTTGGATCCCTGTTATATCCAAGTTGGAACCCTGTTGGATCCCAGTTGGACCCCAGTTGGATCGCAGTTAGATCCTAGTTGGGTCGTTGTTATATCCTAGTTGGGTCCCTGTTATATCCTAGTTGGGTCCCTGTTAGATCCTAGTTGGATCCATGTTATATCCCTGTTAGATACCTGTTAGATCCTTGTTGGATCCCCGTTAGATCCTTGTTGGGTGCCTTTCAGATCGTGGCCAACAGTGTCACAGTGTGCCCAACTGGGCCCAGATGGCGCAGTGTCCTGCACTAGCCTTTCCAGGGAGGGAGGACGCGCATAGCTGACATCTGGGAGTGACAGCCAAATGCCTAGTCTGCTGTTACAGTGACGGCCGAGTGCCCAGTTTACTGTCACAGTGACAGCTTCCCCTTGTCGGGATGGGAGAGCCACTCGATCTCAAAGTTAATCCTTCGATTTATTTCTGAGCCTTCACACCGAGAAAATGCTCATATAGATTGATGGCTTTGCATAGCAAGTGTATTCATGAGCGCTGTCAGAAGAAAAACAAAGCAAGCGCTGGTTCCCTGAATGGTAGCTGCTTCCCTGAATGGTAGCTGGCTCCCTGAATGGTAGTTGGTTCCCTGAATGGTAGCTGTTTCCCTGGATGGTAGTAGGTTCCCTGAATGGTAGCTGGTTCCCTGAATGGTAGCTGGTTCCCTGAATGGTAGTTGGTTCCCTGAATGGTAGCTGGTTCCCCGAATGGTAGTTGGTTCCCTGAATGGTAGCTGAATGGTAGTTGGTTCCCCGAATGGTAGCTGGTTCCTTGAATGGTAGATAGTTGCGCGAATGGTAGCGGGTTCCTCTAATGGTAACTGGTTCTGCGACTGGTAGCTGGTTCCACGACTGGTAGCTGGTTCCACGAATTGTAGCTGGTTAGCTGAATGGTAGCTGGTTCCCCGAATGGTAGCTGGTTCGCTGAATGGTAGCTGGTTCCCTCCTCTAGCCGTCACTAACACTCAGTTACACTGTCACAATGCTCCGTAGATACACCTGTAATTGCCTCCTACAGCTGCCACTTACACTGTCACAGTGATGTCTAGATACACCTGTAATTGCCTCCTACAGCCGTCACTTACACTGTCACGGTGATGTCTAGATGCACCTGTAATTGCCTCCTACAGCCGTCACTTACACTGTCACAATGCTCCTTAGACACACCTGTAATAGTCTCCTACAGCTGTCACTTACACTGTCATAGTCTTGTGTAGATACACCTGTAATTTCCTCCTACAGGTGTCACTTGTACTGTCACAATGCTCCTTAGATACACCTGTAATTGCCTCCTAGAGCAGTCAGTAGTACTGTCACAATGCTCCGTAGATACACCTGTAATTGCCTCCTACAGCCATCACTAACACTGTCACAATGCTCCTTAGACACACCTGTAATAGTCTCCTACAGCTGTTACTTACACTGTCACAGTGTTGTGTAGATACACCTGTAATTTCCTCCTACAGGTGTCACTTGCACTGTCACAGTGCTGTGTTGATACATGTGTAATAGCCTCATCCAGCCGTCACTAACACTATTACAGTGCTGTCTAGATACACCTGTAAGTGCCTGCTACAGCCGTCACTAACACCACTACAGTCCTGTGTAGATACACCTGTAAGTACCTCCTCCACCCGTCCCGTCAGGCTCCCGTACGCACAGTCGCTTCCATCCTCTCCTGGCGGGCTTATGGCGTCAGCATTGAGCGCAGTGATGTGGCACGGCACCGAGCCTGCAGCCGGAAGCACTCAGGCGGAACGGCAGGATGGGTGCGGGGGTGAGTGTGGTGGGGAGCGGGTGGGGGAGGGGGACGGCATGGGGAGAGGGAAGGGGAGGGGATGAGGGAAGAGAGAGGGAGGGGAGAGGAAGGGGGTGAGGGAAGGGGGAAGGGGGGGGAGGGGGGAGGGGAGAGGGAAGGGGAGGGAAGGGGACGGCGAAGGGGGAGGGGAGAGGAGAGGGAAGGGGAAGGAGAGAGGGATCTATCCGTTGATGGGGTGGAGGGTGGAGTGGGGGGGTGGGTGTGGAGGGGTGGGGGTGGCGGTGGGAGTAGGGTGTGGGGGGACGGGGTGGGTGGAGGGGGGTAAAGCGTGGGGCGAGGAGGGATGTAGCCGTTGATAGTGTGATGAGGCGGATGAAGGGTGGTGGTGTTGGGATGGGGGTGGGTGAGGGGGGGGGGGGTGCGAAGGCGCAAACAGATGATGCCCAAAGAGAGGCTGGGCAACCAGCAGACGACAATCATGAACTGAGGCTGTAACTTAGTGTACGTCCACCGGGATAGGGGGAAAGGGCAGGGCGGGACAGGGGACAGCGGGGAGGGGGATGAGTGGAGGGGAGAAGGGAGGAGGAGTGAAGGGAGAGGGCTCACGGTTGAGAGCGGAGGGGGAGGGGAGCGGGAAGAGGGGGGAGGGGTGAGGGAGAGGGGGGGAGAGAGGGATGGGGAGAGGAGAGGAGGGATAGGGGAGAGGAGAGAGGGATAGGGGGAGAGGGATAGGGGAGAGGAGAGAGGGGGAGAGGAGAGGGGATGGGGAGAGGGATGAGAGGGCTAGGGGAGAGGAGAAAGGGGAGAGGTAAGAGGGTAGTGGGGAGAGGAGAGGGGAGAGGGAAATGGGAGAAGTGAGCAGGGAGAGGGAATGGGAGAAGTGAGCAGGGAGAGGGAAATAGGAGAGGTGTGAGGGGAGTGGGAGAGGGAAATGGGAGAGCGGTGAGGGGAGTGGGAGAGCGGTGAGGGGAGTGGGAGAGCGGTGAGGGGAGTGGGAGAGCGGTGAGGGGAGTGGGAGAGGCGGTGAGGGGAGTGGGAGGCGGTGAGGGGAGTGGGAGAGCGGTGAGGGGAGTGGGAGAGCGGTGAGGGGAGTGGGAGAGCGGTGAGGGGAGTGGGAGAGCGGTGAGGGGAGTGGGAGAGCGGTGAGGGGAGTGGGAGAGGGGAGATGGAGAGGGGTAAAAGGAGACGGAAGAACGGGACAGGGGACAGAAGAGAGGGAGGGGAGGGGAAGTGCGAGGGTGTGTGGGAGGCATGGGGGAGCAGAGAGGGGGAGGGGATAGAGGAGAAGGAATGTAGGGAGTAGAGATGGGTTTGGGGAGAAGGGAGGGGGAGAGGGGATGTTCAATTCAATTATTCATTTCAGACTATATTCCTTTTACACAGGAAAAGAAAGGTCCGCGTAAATATTAAAGGTTGGTTGTGGAGTTTTATATCCTGGCAACATCTAGGGTTATATCAGGATGGGTACCGACTTGTGACTCCGCAGTAATGGTGACTCTCTTGTACTGCCCCACTGGGAGACCAGGGCGAGGATGATGGCACCATGACCCGAAGTCCCACAGTCACATTAATCCTGATATTGTGCTATCCTATTAATACTAAGCGCCAGGCTAGGAAGCGACAAGTATCAATTTGATAAGTCATTGGTTTGACTCGACTGGGAACAGAACTCCCGAACTCCCGCATGCGAGGCCCGTGCTCTATCGATTCGGCCACCGCATCCAGTGTTTTGGATGGGAGAATGGTGTGTGTGTGTATATATATATATATATTTAACTGTTCGGCTATTCCACCCCCGCTGAAGGCGAGCCAACGAGTTAATTTATGTAATTATTTCCATCTGAATTTCCTGGGCCTGCCGCGGGCTGCTGCGGCCTCTCGTCCCGTCTGCAGGTAGTCCGTCGCCGTCGATGTCTTCCCCCGGCGCAAAAGGCGTACAGCCAGAGTCTCGTCTAAATACTGAATCTGCTATGAAACGCATTTATCGGCCTATAGTATATATGTGTATATAAGTTAGATTATTTCAACTACTGGCTGTACCCCCTCGCGGATCGGGGTGTTTTTCATGTTATTAATGTTACTGAATGAATCTAGAAGTACGCGGTCTAGCTAAAGATGCTGCCACTGTCACTGATAATCAGTCTACTAAGTTAACGTCGTAACTTCCGCCCGAATGTAACACTAAGTTAATTCTGTTAATGTCTCGTCTTAATATTCCCGCAGATGGGTAAAGGAACTGCATAAAGCTTTCTTAGGCATAAGGCCCTTAATTACATATAAAGCAATCGAATATCAGGTTTTCCATAGCGGTTAATCTACAGTATTACTGGAGATTAGTAAAGATTGCAAGGAACGTCCCAGTCCACCTTCTCAAGAATTCACGCCTTTATTCTTACCAAAACTAACAATGATACCAGCAAAATGGATGTATGAAATGAATAAATATAGTTTACCCTTTTTCCCTCCCTTAACGTTTCATTAATAAAGTTTGGAATTTCGATAATAAAAGCCTAAATATCGGCTGAAAGAGCAGAGCATGTTAAAAACATGTCTGACCGGTCTGGCCCCGAACGCCCGACCCCTGATCGTTGCTTAGCTAGTCGCTAAGCAACGCTTTACCACCGAGAACCCTCGCGTGCACAAGTGTTAGCAATTTGCGCGCTCGCAAATTGCGCGCGCGCAAATTGCTCAAGGCGAATAGACACGCTCACTTCATATATATATATATATATATGATGTATAACGCATTTTACAAGTGTAAATGATAGGGGAATATAACATATATTTTCTCACTATATTTTTCCTTCGGTGCCATGGTCGAGTGCCACCCCTGCCACCCCAACTGTCAGGGAAATGTACCAGGTGCCCCCCCCCCCCCCCTTCCCGCCGCCCCTCGCGGGTGGCCCCCCACTCGCGCCGCGCACACTGGATGGTATATATATGTATATATGTATATGTATATATATATATATATATATATATATATGTATATGTATATATATATTTATATGTATATATATATATATATATATACATATATATGTATATGAAGAGTGGTTTGGAAAAGAGTTCTTCGTATATATAAATTATGAAGATCTCTTTTCTAAAACCCGGTAAGTGCCAAATCATTGCAACATTCTTCTTTTTTTTCTGTGGCGCTTATCGTGTTTTTGAATAGAGCTCTTCATATATATATATACATATATCTACACACGCCGGTACCAGCGTTCCTCCGGTCTGATTTTCGGACGCTGGTTCCTACTGGGTCAGGTATCGACCAGCCTATTTATTGCAAGGCATCCATTAGCACTGAGAGCTACGAAGAGGTAAGGGACCGTGCATAAATATTGAGGTTCGCCATTGTTAGGATTGGCGGCGCACATACCTTAAGCGTTCTGCGCATGTGACGCTTCGAGCTGTGACATCCGCCACATTTTATATTAATGTGTTTATGTTAGGATAAGGGAAGCGAGGTCTAACATAATCCTAACATTGTACGGATTGCGAAAACCATTGACGATCATGGACTGTTTCTCAGCTTAGTGGATTATAGCAGGGAAAGAGGGTCTAGTTGAGAGCCTCTTTTGGGTAAATATTTGTAAGCATGATGTTGCCTATGGATATATATGTGAAAATATATGTGATCTTCCCGTTTAAAATGTAGACTGGATCCAAGCGGATCCAAACGGCAATGTTACAAAGCCTGAGGTGCTTCCACCTGGTGGATCAGTGGAGAACTACTAACAGGCTGTAATGCTTCTGGTGCTTCCACCTGGTGGTTTATTCAGGCTGCTCTAGTTGTTACCCTGGCATGGGGTGACGATTTTGGTGCCCGTTTGTTGAATAAGTGATGATATCAGTCATTAGGTATGTGCCTGTTATACAGGAGACCAGTAGTTGGGTACATGTCTGTTGCACAGAAGATCAGTCGTTAGGTAAATGTCTGTTAGACAGGAGTAGGTGACACCAGTCGTTAGGTACCTGTCTTTATACAGAAGGTCACACCAGTCGCTAGGTACCTGTCTGTTAGACAGGAGGTGACCAGTCATTAGATGCCTGTCTGTTAGACAGGAGGTGACCAGTCATTAGATGCCTGTCTGTTAGACAGGAGGTGACCAGTCATTAGATGCCTGTCTGTTAGACAGGAGGTGACCAGTCATTAGATGCCTGTCTGTTAGACAGGAGGTGACCAGTCATTAGATGCCTGTCTGTTAGACAGGAGGTGACCAGTCATTAGATGCCTGTCTGTTAGACAGGAGGTGACCAGTCATTAGATGCCTGTCTGTTAGACAGGTGGTGACACCAGTTGTTAGATGCCTGTCTGTTAGACAGGAGGTGACACCAGTTGTTAGGTACAGGTATGTCTGTTATACAGGAGGAGGTCATACCAGTCATTAGGTACCTGCCCGTTATACAGGACCAGTGGTTAGGTACCTGTCTGCTATACAGGACCCATCATTAGGTACCTGTGTGTTATACAGGGCCAGTCGTTCAGTGCCTGTCTGTTATACAGGAGCAGGTGGCGCCAGTCGGTATGTACCTGTCTGTAATAGAGGGCGTGACACCGGTCGGTAGGTACCTGTCTATCATACAGGACCAGTCGTTAGGTGTCTGTCTGTTATACAGGACCCGTCGTTAGGTACCTGTCTGCTATACAGGAGGTGACACCGGTTGGTAGGTACCTGTCTGTTATACAGGACCAGTCATCAGGTACCTGTCTGTTATACAGGACCAGTCGTTAGGTACATGTACATTGTACAATAGGTGACACCAGTCATTAGATACCTGTCTGTTGTACATGAGGTGACACCAATCGGTAGCTAGCTGTCTGTTTTACAATAGACGAGATCGTCATTCCGACTGCGCATGTGCTGAAAACGGCGTTAAGAGCAAAGCAAAGCTGTCCGGCCATTTAGTTTGCCAATATGCGTAGGGCAAAACTTCGACTTGATTCAAAATTGATAGATATACATAACAACTTGGCATAAACATGTATGCACACATGCAATATAATGATCTGATGAATATGAGGAGTTCAGGCGCAAAACCAAGTAAGTCCATTTTCATGAAAAGTGAGATAACCAATGGAGACACCACTTCTTAGTCCCTATTACCCAATGAGCAAATCAGTTTTGTTTCAAAACCTGGTAAGTCCTATGTTAAATTGCCCTTAAAATAGGGTTTGGTTGCAAAACCTTGTAAGCGCCATTCGAGTTTGTCTGCAAAACCACGTAAGATGTAGCTGGCCAATCAGCTAAGCGTGTCAGGTCACATGACGCACAAAATGGCGCTGCCCAGATTCCCGAGTTTTAAGCACTGATTTGGCTTGCTTCCTTCGGTCTACGGGTGATTTGTCTACGTTTATGATGGAAACCTATGATGCAATTGATGAAAATGTGATGTTATCACCCTCGGGAAAGCGTAAACGACGTCAGCCACAAAATTCCACGCGTGCTAGGGCCAAAGCAGCTTGCTACAGTGGAGTAGGTTTGATTCCACGTGTCAAATGCGCACATAACAATACCGTGTGCTCTGCCCAAACTTTGACCGAAAACGATTTACAGTACTTAAAAGGGCAGCTGTTTGTCACCTCAGATAAAGTGAAGCAAGATGCTATCCTTGTGTCTCACATGGATATAAGCCAGGTCCATCGCCGAAGGCCAAGAGAGGAAAATGAGGAAAGGGCACACAAAAGAGGTGTGTCTATCAAGTACAGCTTTGTGAAGGAAGATAAAACGAAGATTTCAGTCTGCCAGGCTTCATTTCTCAGCATATTGTGTAAGTATAACAAATTAAATAAATTAAAATATGACTGCCCCTAACCGTCCGTGTGCTAAAAATAAAATATGAATGCCCCTAACCGTCCGTCTGCTAAAAATAAAATATGAATGCCCCTAACCGTCCGTCTGCTAAAAATAAAATATGAATCCCCCTAACCGTCCGTCTGCAAAAATACAATATGAATGCCCCTAACCGTCCGTCTGCAAAAATAAAATGGTTACCTCTAAGAGATGCACTACACTAAGAATTGTGACGCGACATTAATTTAATTAATTCTTTCAGGTGTCAAGGAATATCGACTCCAGAGCATTGCGAGGTTCTGGCTTGAGCACGGTAGATCTCCTCCGGAAAATCGAGGTGGTTACAGGAGAGCTGCAGAAAATGATGGGAAGAAGGAGAGAGTTCGAAATCATATCAAGTCCTTCACGTGCAGAGCTAGCCACTATGCTCGTCGAGGAGCACCAGGGAGGAAGTACCTTCCTAGTGATTTAAGTGTTGCAAAGATGCACAAATTGTTCCAGACACAGAATCATGACAGGATAACGTACTCACTGTATTGGAGCATTTTTGTGTACGACTTCAATCTATCATTTGGTCACCCTGCCACAGATGTATGTTCCACATGTATGAAATTCCGCTTGAAAATTAAGGATCTAGAGCAAACCCCTGATGAAAAGCAAGAAAATCTTCTGCTGTATGGGTTGCATCGTCGCCGTGCCCGTCAATTTTACACCAAGATGAATGAGGTGGGAGATAGTTTCACTGTCTGTTTTGATGTCATGGAAAATCTGGTACTTCCGAAGTCCCCAATAGGGCAAATGTATTATTCTCGCCAGTTATACATGTATGTGTTTGGGATTGTTCGTCACCGAGGTAGAGGAGAACCGCAGGGGAAAGATGACATTCATTTATTTACATGGCTTGAACATCAGAATGCCAAAGACAGCAATACAATTGCTTCTGCATTACGTGATTACTTAGGTTCAGTGGTTAACATGGACATAAATCAAACTGAACTCCTACGTTTGTTCTCAGATTCTTGCTACGGCCAAAATAAGAACATTAACGTTTTATCCATGTTGTTTGCTTTGGGCAACCAGAAGTACCCAAATCTTACTGTTGAGTACACTTTCCCAATACAGGGACACAGCTTTCTTCCTGCAGACCGAGTGTTTGGAAGGATCGAGCAAGAAATCCGAAAGAAGGAAACAATATTAATGCCAGAGGAATACTGTGAGATTCTGAGGAACCATGGTTCTGTTCATGTGTATGAAAAGGATTGGATGTGCTATGATTACAAAGCAGAATCAGCCAGTTTCACAAAACGTCAAAGATCTTTCAAAATTAGTGAGGCAAGAGTGCTACAGATTTCTAAGAAAGATTTGGGGTTCAAAAGTGCATTTGTGGGGGAATATTGTCAACACTCCCTTCTAAAAAGGGGGAAAAAGTGGGCACAGTTCAATCCTTCACTACTGGCTGACATTAACTGCGTGAAAGAGGCTAAGAAGCAGGATGTCATGAAGCTGCTGAAACAGTTGGATGTAAATCAAGAGGTTCGGGGTTACTATGAGAATGCCCTCTCTCATGATGGTGATCAGAACATTGTGCAGGACCTTGAGGATAGTGGTGATGATGAGTAAGCTTATGGTGGAAATTGTGTGTTCTTTGATTCTGCAAGATTTCTATAGATTAGTCTTTGACAATGGACTTACATGGTTTTGCAAACAAACCGAAAGTGGACTTACTTGGTTTTGCAGAAAAATCAATAAAAGTTGATTAATTAATGAGTTTTGGAATAAAGGTTCATTTATCACTTTCATAGTATTTTGTTCATTGCCCATAACCCTATAATACAAAGAAAAGTGGAATTACTGAGAATTATATTTATGGGCATATACAAATCTTGATTTTAAAACAAAAGAGGTCGGGTGGACTTACTTGGTTTTGCGCCTGAACTCCTCATATATCTAAGACAAAACTAGCCATAGTTAAACATTTTGAGCTAAGAAACATACAATTCCACACAAAACAATCAGTCACTTTAAGGCTGATATCTACGTCACCATTATTAATTCTTGTTCTAAATATTAAAATGCCAAATATGTCAACAGACACATGTTTCAGAGAAATATATAACCACTATCTGATTAACCCTACTTATTTTCTAGTTCTACATATGTCATTAACCATAGGATATAAATAAAAACATGAGGAAAATAAGTAAAACTGACTCTGGTTGTGGCTCTAACACTGGTCTGAGTGCCCAGATTTGTCTAAATCTAAATGCACATGGCATAAGATGTGCTGATTATATTGATATAATTATAAATGAAATGCTGGATAAAATCTTAATTTATTTGACATATTTTTTTAGTTGGTATTCTATGGTATTTTGCGGACGAGGGACCGACGGCTAGAACCACTACGCATCTCACTATATTTACCCAACCGCTGCACCCCCCACCGGGACGCCTGTTAACAGTTACACCAAGAACGTGATGCGCGCCGTGGCCGGCGGGCGGCGGTGGAGCGCCCTGGTGGGTATTTCCGAACTAAACTGGACTCGACCAGACCCATCCCGTGACTTCCGACCTTAAGCCGAAACCACGCTATCACAAGCGCCACGAACCCACCTACCCACCCCACTAGATAAAAGGTTGGTTAGTTGTTGGGGTTTTATGTCCTGGCAACATCTAAATTCATAGCAGGATGGGTACCTACAGACTTGTGACTGTGCATTCATGGTGACTTTATAGTGCTGCCCCACTCGGAAATCAGGCCCCTGGCACCATGATCCGATATCCCATTCAGTCACCTTATCTTGACACTGAGCTAACGAGTCCTTGGCCTATCCTAATGCCAGGCTAGGAAGTGACAAGTATCAATTTGATAAATCATTGGTTTGACTCGACCGGGAACTGAACTCCTGATCTCCTGGACGCGAGCCCCACACTTCACCGATTTGGCTACTGTGGCCGGTCACACCACTAGTAGACTAGATAAAAGAATCACCCCATACTTGCAGTATAGTCTAAATATGAGCGGAAATTGCTTTAGTATGGAACAGGAAGTGGAATTCCTGGTTCGAGTATCAAGTGGCTACTTATTTTGGCAAGTGCTGGGTAACAAGAAGCAGGGGCAAAACGAATGGATTACAGCAGGGACCCTAGAAAACATTCAGGAGAGGAAAAGGAAGAAGGCAGAAATAAATTGCAGCCGCACACGTGCAAGAAAGGCCAAGGCCCTAGAGCAGTACTCCGAAGCAAATAGAATAGTAAAGAGGAATATAAGGGCAGACAAGAGAAATTACACGGAGGCACTGGCAGCAGAGGCAGAAGATGCGGCTCAAAAGGGTAACACGAGGGAGCTGTATGCCAACATCAAAAAGCTCTCAGGTAAATTCAGCCAACCAGAGAGGCCAGTGAGGGACAGAGATGGGAAAACGATTCCAGGGATAGACCAGCAAAAGCGTAGATGGGCAGAACATTTTGAGGATCTTTTGAACAGACCTTCTCCATCAAACCCAGTTGATATCCAACCAGCCAACTTTGATCTCCCTATCGTCTGTGACATTCCATCGAAGGAAGAGATGTATAGGGCCATCAAGCAACTGAGAAACGGCAAGTCAGCCGGGCCAGACATCATTCCTGCAGAAGCTTTGAAAGCGGATGAAGTGACCACTGTGGAAATATTCTATCCCCTATTCCAAAATATCTGGGAGGAGGAAGACATTCCATCAGAGTGGAAGGAGGGTTACCTTATCAAGCTCCCAAAGAAGGGTGACCTTAGTTCTTGCTCCAACTACAGGAGGATAACACTGCTGTCAACCCCAGGCAAGGTCTTCAATAGAGTCCTCCTAAGCAGGATGAAAGATGCGGTCGACCCACATCTCCGAGATCAACAAACTGGTTTCAGGAAGAGCAGATCCTGCACTGACCAGATAACAACCCTGCGGATCATCCTGGAACAGTCCTTGGAGTGGAACTCACCTCTCTGTCAATTTTATTGACTATGAGAAGGCGTTTAACAGTGTGGATTGGCAGACTATCTGGAGACTGTTGAGACACTATGGGGTACCGGCAAAGATCACTAACATAATCAGGAACTCATATGAGGGAATGACCTGCAGAGTGGTTCATGGCCAGCAGCTTACCGAGGCCTTCCAAGTGCAAACAGGAGTCTGTCGCCCTTCCTTTTCCTGTTGGCGATAGATTGGGTAATGAGGACCTCAACTGCCCAGAAGAGGAATGGCATCCAATGGACACCTTGGACGCAGTTGGATGACCTCGACTTTGCTGATGACCTGGCACTTCTTTCCCACACCCAGCAACAAATGTAGGAGAAGACCACTATCATCGCAACTCACTCAGCACGCCTTGGCCTCACTATACACACAGGGAAGAGCAAAATCCTCAAAATTAACAATAACAACACAGCCCCCATCAGACTAGCGGGAGAAGAACTAGAGGAAGTGGAAAGCTTCACCTATCTTGGACGTGAAGTGGGCGAGACTACTCGCCTTGTGGCATTCACGGGCGTGCGCCGATTAACCCGTATTTGGAAATACGGGCTACTCGCCATAGCAGACCGCGAATGCCAAACACTAACGGGGCACCGGGTTTCCGGCTGTAAAGCGTTGCTAGGAGACGCAAACTGTGACTCGCCTGGCAACGAAAGGAGGTCGGGCGTTCGGACCCAGACCGATCAGATGTATTTTATGACGCTCTGATGTTTCAGCCGAGATTTAGGCCTATATTATCGAAATTCTGAAGTTGTTTCACATTAAACATTAGGGGAGGGGTTTGCAATATGTTTCTACACTATGTGCATTAATCGAATGTTAGTTTGGATAAGAATAAACAAAGCCGTGAGCTCTTGGAAAAGTAAATTGGAACGTTCCTTGCATTCTTTACTGTCCTCCAGTTTTCTATGGAGTAAACCGCTATGGTCGAACTTAACATTGGATTGCTTTATATATATAATTAAGGGCCTTGAGTCTAACTAGGCCTTATGCAGCAACTTAGCCCATCTGCGGGGAGATTATAACAGACATATGAACAGAATTAACGTATAGATCTTTTGGCTAAAATAAGACAGTAACTTAGGCTGATTATCAGTGACAGTGGTAGTGACACTAGCGCATCTGCTTAGTTCTGGATCAATTTAAACATATTAAATACACCGTAAGGCAAGTAGACCAGCCAGTTAGTTGAAATAACGAAGTAATTGCTTTCGGCCGATAAATACGGGAGGGGGGCAAACCTCTGTATTTAGACGATGCTCTGGCTGGCCGACTTTAGCCCGGGAAGGACACCGACGGACACGGACTACCTGCAGACGGGGGGGCCGGCCCAAGAAATTCACATGGAAATAATTATATAAATTAACACGAAGGCTTGCCTTTAGCGGGGGCGGATTAGCCCGACGGTTAAACTGGTGCCGTGACCAGGATAGTAAGGAGTGTAATACCTTTTAATTTACTTTTGATACGCGAATTAATAGAAGAAAAACGGTGTTTTGTCTTTGTTGACATCTCACTCGTTTCTGACAGTGACAGCGGCTCCTGCCTTGACGTTTCATGCCGTACCATGACGGTTTAGGGAATACCCGGGGTTGCATTAATAATGGAGAAATAATAGTGTTCAACTAAATTGGTATTCCTGGTTTTCTTTCGCGGCTAGTCATAGTAATTTTTGCTGGGAGGGCTACAAGCCTGAGGCCCACAGTGGGTTATTAAGGCGTCAGGCGCCTGCCCATAATAACGACGTTAACCTTGTGTCGCTCTGAACGGATAGAGTCGAATAGGCGAGGATTAGCTACCCCGGCATAGGGCAATAACGGACGTTATATTTGGTTACAATTAATTAAACAAAAAGAATAAATTAGCTACTGCGGCCAGCCGACATTAGGGTCGGTTCTAATCGAATGTTTTGTTGGCCCGAGGCAGATAGCTTTGAACTGGCCGCTTTTTCCATTTGTTACGGTATCTCCTAGCGACGAAGCGCGTCGCGGAGGGAGGTGACGTCAGTACGTGTTTTTGGAACCTCAGCGGAGTCGCTTCAGGGACTGCAGACTGATTGGTCGACCCGTAGCGCTGCCCCACTGTTTATGTTTTGGAAACATCTTTTACTATATACTTTACGGTAATGTAAGTCCAATTGGGGAATTCCACACTATAGAGCGTTTCCGGGCGACGGCAAAGGCACGGCGAGGAAGCACGCGGACCCGAGTGTCCCTGTGTCTTCTCGTCGCAGCTGCCTGCGGTCGGCAGGAAATGCTCGGGAAGGCGAGGGGGATCAAGAGGCGCTGTCGTCAGATGGTGCCTCTATAAATACGGACTTGAGCCGATCGGGTGGAGTATCTCCCCGTACATTCAATGCGGACCCAGTCTGCTATGGTGGTGATTCACCCCACTCAATAAGTGCAAAAGCACAGCACGCGAACACGGGCCTCCGTATCCCAGATACGGGCCCCGACCCCCGCGAACCTAGAAAGATCCTACGTCCTACGGGACGCGGGTCAGATCGCGATACCTCTAGCGTATTCTCCTTCCGGGGCCAGGAAGGAGATACGGGCTCACACGTTCCTATCCTTCCTCCCCCGGAGATTGATATCACGTATATGTTACCAGCCCCACTGCATGGGTCCAATCGGGACAAGACCCATCCATACCTTACAAACACGGGAGGCACAGCTCCTCGCCCGCGAAGATGAGTTGAATGCCAAATGGCAAGAATTTGCTGACTGTCAGGCAAAGGGGCGGGGCCTGTTAACCCCTGCCCCCGCGGGCCGTGGTACCGGCATCCCTGATCAAATGGATGCCATCCAGCACCAAAATGGGCGTTGCCCGTATATAAATAATAATAAAAATGCGTCTAACGCATACAGTGGCGGATCAACTGCCAACCTAACGCCAAGCGGTTTGACCGCATCTAATTGCAACCAACGGGGGCCCGTAAATGTCGACTCCTATGCTACGTATCGTTTTACGAACGAGGAGCAAGCCATCATCCGATCAAACCCGGCGATTCGCCGGGCGGTGATGGAGGCTTCCAGCATAAACCCGGGGATTGGTGCCTCGGCCGTAAGCCGGTCCATGCAGTTATGGGACCGTAATATTAGCATCCAGGAGCAGTACTAACCCGCAAGGGTAAGGGCTGTGGAGATGCCTCCCTTTGATGGTATCCACCAAGAGTGGGATACCTGGTGGGAGAAGTTCAGCAAGGCGATGTCCGTAAACCGGTGGAGTGAAGCCACCGCGTTGACATGCCTGTTACATTTGTTGTAAGACGGTCCAGGACAACTGGCTGTGGACAGGTGGGAGCAGGATGACTGTGACACCTTAGATGAACTGGTTGAGGCTTTGGCCTGGCAGTTTAAGGGGTTAGACCCCCTATCAAAATGGGAACTCTTCGAGAAGCGCTTCCAAAGGCCTTCTGACCCCGCAAATTCCATTTATTATGGGATGCTGCTCGAGTCGGAAGCCAGAAAAGCCGGGCTAGGCTGCGGCATGTCACAGGACTTAATCGCCCGTAAAACTGTTGCCGTGTTCATTAATGGTCTGAGAGACCATGAAGAACGCGACATCATAATTAAACTATGGTCCCCTGGTAGACATACCATGGAGGATATATACCAGATGCTGCGAGACCATGCGGCCAAAGCACGTCTTATCCCAGCTAGACGCGGGGTGGCTGGAATCACCAATGCCACATCTGAGCCTGAATATGGCCACCAAATTACGGGCATAAGCGCGTTTCACGGGCAGGGTGCGAAACCTAATACTGACCGCGCCGCTAATTACCCCGATAGAGGGGACTGGCGTGGCAAGCGCCAGCAATCCAATAATGGGTACCAGGGAAGGTCCTCCGGGCCGGTCCCAAGGAACTCCAATACTAAGCCTCGCCCGATAACACCCGACACCGAGTGCTATCGATGTCGAGGTTTTGGGCATATGGCGTCTAAATGCCCTCATACTAAAACACGGTCCATAGAACAGGCTATGCTAGCGGGTGCCCGCGAGGGTCGCGATAACTCCTACCATAATGCGGCCACATTGGCCCGGTTAATGGCGGCCAAGGACAAAAATATTGCAGCCATGCACACCCAATCGCCTTCAGGGGCGGAATTTATTGAGGATGGCCCGTATTTAAATTAGAACCAGCTGCAACACCGGGAGTGTTGCTGGCTATGGTGTCACCGGGAAATCTTCCGAGTGCAACTGTCGAAAGTTGTGCTACTGCCCCATTGCACAATCACTCGACAGAATTGTGCCTATCTTCAGGCTCTGCCGTAACAGCCCCCTGCTCAGCAGTTAACGTCCGCCAGGTTTTCTTGGCGGGTATGCGGTCGTTGTGCTCACTAAAAGCGAGCGACAGCGAACCTGATGTGTATGGAGTATATATTAAAGAAAACCGGTCTGGACTTACAAATTGTAGGTGAGCGAGACAGGTTTGTTACTGATATTTTCCCACTCAACGGGAAAAGATGGTATATCCCCATCAATATTAGAGGCTCTAAAGGATTTTTCCTTATCGATACTGGTGCGGCTATGTCCGTGATAGGGAAGCAATTCTTTGATGACCTTAATTTAAACACCCGTAATTTGGTGTCAGACGTTAGACCATTGAGCGTTACGGGCCTGGTGATACCACAATTTGGTTGTACTAGCATACCCTTAGGTATTGCTAACCAGGTCTTTCACTCATCGGTCTTAATAGTTGACATACCCGAGGACGGTATATTGGGGAGTGACTGGATGTCATTTTATGAAGCCAGCCTAACCCCGCATAATGGGCTCTTTGAGGTGTTACAACCCTATAATTTAGTCACACATTGTCAACTCAGGACAGATTGCGGTCTTGCATATCTGGCTGAGGATGTGACGATAGCCGCCTACCAAACGGTAGCGGCCTTAATTGCCACTAGGCAGATGGACGGGGAAGGGCAGTGTCTAATTGAACCCGACCCGGAAATACTCGATCCCCTAGGGATTACATCGGCACCGTCCTTGATTATTAGATCGAAAAGTGCGGTCGTACCTCTCTGTAACACTACAGATGATGTGATTCATCTGTCGCGGGGCCAAACTATTGGTAACGCGGCGGAGGCCAGATCACATGGAGCCATCGACAGCCCAACGGCTGCCCTAGTATTTGACCTATTAAAAAGGGAACGCGGGGTGGAGGGGTTTGGCGGATCCCCGGAGCCCGTGTTTGCAGTAGACAGGAATCAGTATGACGGGCTACCACAAATCCCCGATTTCATACTGTCCATGGCCGAGGCCACACATCTGGACCATAAAACAGATAAGATGAAAATTGCAGAATTCTTATTTGAATTTTATGATATATTCGCGAGGCCGGATGCTAAATTGGGCTGGACCGATGTGGTGCAACACCATATAGACACCGGTGACAATGCCCCATTTAGGATCCCGTACCGCCGATTAATGGATTCCAAGAAACAGGCCTTGGAAGACGAGGTGGCCAAAATGCTGGCGGCCGGAATTATTACGGACAGCAAAAGTCCTTACAGTTCGCCAGTCCACTTGGTTACCAAGAAGGATGGGACGTGGCGGTTCTGCATCGACTACCGTAAATTAAACGCGATGACCCGCAAGAATGCGTACCCCTTACCACGCATAGATGAGAGCCTGGATAGCCTTGGAGGAAATAAGTGGTTCAATCTGGATACCATCAAGTCGCAATGCAGGACGAGGACCGGGAGAAAACGGCCTTCGCTACTCATATAGGATTATACGAGTGGAAGGTAATGCCTTTCGGTCTTTGTAATGCACCCGCTACCTTTGAAAAAATGATGGCTGAGATGTTAAATGGTTTGTTATTTACACACTGTTTAGTATACTTAGATGACATCATTATATTTGGTGACACTATCCGTAAGTGTCGCGACAATTTACGGGAAGTTTTCCTTAGGCTTCATAAATATAAACTTAAACTCAAACCGTCTAAATGTAATTTGTTTCGCCGGGAAACAGAGTATTTGGGCCATATCATCTCCGGGCAAGGCATTAAAGCCGACCCGCGGAAAGTGGAGGCCATTACAAATTGGCCTGCACCTAGGTCTCCCAAGGAGACTAAAAGTTTTATTGGATTCGCCTCGTATTATCGAGACTTTATCCCTAAATTTGCTGAAGTAGTCGCCCCTATACAGGACATGGCTAACGTGAGCACGCAAGACTTTGACTGGGGTTACCTCAGGACGAGGCATTCCTGGATTTAAAACGTTTGTTTATAGTTACGCTCGTATTGGGCTATCCTAGGCCTATCGGGCAGTTTATTCTGGATACCGACGCGAGTGCATTTGCCATAGCCGGCGCGTTAAGCCAGCTACAGGATGGGGTAGAAGTACCCATTACCTTTGCCAGTAACCGGCTAAGTGCCTGTCAACGGTGTTATTGCACCACAAAAAGGGAATTAATGGCCATTGTCATTTATACCAAGAAGTGGCGGCACTATTTCTGGGATGCTGAATTCCAGATTCGGACTGACCACCACTCATTGAAGTGGTTATTAAATTTTAAAGAAGCTGAGGGGATGATAGGACGCTGGTTGGCTTGGCTCTCTGAGTTTGGTCTAACCAACACGCAAATTACCTATCGGCCGGGTCCTCAACATATTAACGCTGGCGCACTTAGTCGCATTCCAGTCCGACGTTGTGGGATACCAGAATGCGAGGACTGTTGGGCGCACACGGCAGTGGTGGCATCCCTGGGTAATGGCCCGGAAAGTGAAAGCAATTTAAATTTCTGGTCACAAGCAGAGATCCGTCAAGCACAAGCCAATGATGATACCTGCTCAGCAGTCATTACGTTGTTAATCGAGCACAAGGTGAGACCGCCTAGAGATCTCACCAGTGCAGAAAATACCGAACTATTAAATTATTAAATCAATAGGATCAATTGGTAATGATGGATGGGTTGTTGTGTAGAAACACGCTTGATAGTGCTACACTGACGACGCACCAACAGATTATTATTCCTTTTCTTCTTAGGGAGGATGTATTGACGTTCTGCCACAGCCATAAGACGTCGGCGCACTTTGGTCGAGAAAGAACTCTGGACAAATTGCGTGCGAGGTATTATTGGCCTGGCATGAACGCGAGAGTAGGGGATTGGGTTCGTTCCTGCCCTAAATGTGTAACCGTTAAGCCCGGGCTGGGATTACCCAAGATGCCTTTGCAACAACAAATGACTGGCCAACGCTGGGGTCGGTTATCGTGTGACTTTGTCTCTGGTTTCAAACTTACCAGTAGGGGCAATTTGGTAATGATGGTTGTACAAGACCATTTTACAAAATATGTACAAGTTTACCCGTTAGGCAATAAAACTGCAGCTGTGGCGGCACAAGCCCTGGTTGACAATTGGGTACTCATTTTCGGGGCACCAATTTCCTTACACTCGGACCAAGGTAGAGAGTTTGAGGCGGAGTTATTCCAGTCTATGTTGTTACTCATAGGCTGCCATAAGACCCGCACCAACCCCTACTGTCCGAGATCAAATGGGTTAGTCGAACGATTTAATAGAACCTTAATTTCTGCTTTGGCTTGTATGGTCGATGAAGATCAAAGTGATTGGGATTTGCAAGCCAAATATGTAGCACACGCGTACAACTGTACCGTCCACGTGGCCACCGGGGTTACTCCTAATACCTTGGTGTTTGGAGAGGAGTTACACCTGCCTTGTGACTTACAATTCGGAGTGTTACACCAACCCTCCGCTGACCACTGTACGGCCGCTTTCATCCGATGGCTAGAGTGTTGTTTCCACAATGCATATGGAAGGGTACGTAATAACACGGGAAAGAGCATTCGAAGAAATAAAAATTCATATGGCAATGCCGACTTCCCAAGATTTAAATTAGGCGACCTGGTATTACGATATCATGAGCCAACGGCGAACATTAAATTGGCACCAAACTGGGATGGACCGTGGGAAATCTGTGAAGTCATATCAGATACGACGGTTGTAATCCGAACCGCCCAATTACGGGCTCGTAAATCTAACACGGGTCGCTTGAAACCCTACACCGCCCGCACGCCGGCGGGGGGCGGAAATGGGGGATTAATTACCGCCGCTGATAAGGCTCAAACTTCTGAGGCGCCCCAGCTGTCGACCCCTGCCCCCCTGGAGGAGCCGATAGCCAGGCCGAGTGACGGTTAAACTTGAAAAAAAAACAAAAAACGCCGCTGGTATCCCACGCTATGCGTTTCACACGTGGCAATTTTAGGGTGAGTTGGTGTGAAAACCCAAAATATAATAAATATTGTACCCACTACAAACTCAATTGATCATACGAGGACCCGCAGCTCCACTATGGGTTTGCTGCAAGGGTAACCGTATAGCGGCCAAGGGCAGATATTGTTAATAAATATTACAATCCGTATAAAACAAATCACCGGATGAACGTAAGAAATTAACGGGTAACTAACAATGCATACTAGACCATACGTTAATTCAAAGATCCTTAACAAGGTGATAAAATAATACGAGCACATGTAGAATCCATTCAGATATGAGCATAATAATTCAAGGTCTTCACGCAAGTTATAAATGCAGATAGGGGTGAACAAACAAACCCACTACACCTACATCCCTACGGATGGCCTCGTACAACCATACCCGGTTGAATGACGGCAAAACCTACGTAGTATAACTACATGTCCAATTACAAATACTGCTTTTCCATGTCACAATGGGCACCCGCATTATAACGGGCGCCCGTAATAAAAATACAACACAGTAAGCAAGCCAGAGCAGCCAAGAACACGAAACACCGGGTTCAGGTTGAAAGATTTATAACGAACTTTAAGAGGGGTATATACAAATGTCAGTGGGGCACAATGCTTAGAGGGTCACCTCCCTGATGCAGGCGATCAGGCGTTGGGCCCACAATTTTCGGGTGATATTATTGCCGTGGCACCCGTCGTGCAATCGATCATACCGGGTCTCCGGGTGACTGGGGTCCCCGGTGTGTATGACTTCCCCCAGCCAGGCAGTCGGCTCGCCGCTCATCCGGTTCCGACCCCCGATTGTCTCGTTGTACATAGCCATTATTGTGTCCACGACCTCCTGCAAAACAGAAAAACGTAGGCACCGTTATAAACTCGGGTAAATTGTGACGGGGGCCCGTATCTACCACCCTCAAAAATACACAGTATTTACCTGATCGGGGTGGTCGGGTACCCCCTCCTCTCGCATGGCCCAGTACTGGGCGAGGTTCATCCGTCGCCGCCGCGGGTCGTTGCAGTGACGGAGTTTGACCCCCGCGACGGTGGCGAACGGGTACCGCCCCCGGTACACGGTCCGCAGGAGGGCGACGGATGCCGCCCGCGCATCGCAGAGGTTGGTGTACACCCTCAGCGAGCCGGTGCTGTGTAGCTGCACTCTCCAGCGGCGCCGTACCGTCACGTCGCAGATACCCGCCATTATGATACAATACTCGGGCTGGAACTGCCTGTAAGTCACCAAAGGTATATGTAAAATATCTACAGGTACATGCTGGATTTACGGGGTGAATGCCAGTTAAAGTAAAATTATGCGGTCTAAATCTGCGGGCCAGTAGTAACATATCTACGGGCACACGCTGGGTTTACGGGGTGAATCCCAGTTAAGCAAAATGATACGGTCTAACCCTGCGGGCCAGTAGGAAAATATTTACGGGCACACGCTGGGTTCACGGGCAAGAATGGCTTGTACGTCATTTTTACTTACTGGATTTGAGGCAAGGCCAGGCGCATTGCCTCCACGTATCCCTTCGAGGGGCTGAAGTACACGCAAAATTGGTGTTCAGGGGCCAGTCGGTTGAGGAGAGGCTCCAGGCCACGCCCCCTCGAATCGGCGATGATGGCGACCTTCATGTTGATATCGGTAGAGTTGCTTTAGCACGGAAGACTAGTTGCTATGGTATACAAATGGCATCTGACACGATGCCGCTGGTAGCCTGCGGGTTTCAGTGGCTATCCGCCTAGCGCGTACCCGTAACAAGCCAGCGAGCGCGCTGGTTCCCGGACGCTCGCCTCACCCCACTGGGTACCGGTTTGTTATTGTTTGTCGTAGAGCTTCCGCCACTTATATTAACGATGGACTGATCGAATCTTTTCTCGACGACATTTGACGAAGGCCGTAGGCCTTAAAATAAATGAACCATCGGCCGTGGTAACACGTCAAACATAGTGTTGCGGTATTATTTGAAATAAATTTACGGGTCCCAGCTTACCGATACCCTTATTCGTGGTTTCATCAAACATTATTAGAAAGTCCATGAAACAGCGACACGCTTTGCTGAAAACACGAACGGGTCGAGTTGGACACACCTTTTGGAACTATATCCTTCTAAGAAATTTAATAACACTCCGTAAAGTGAATAGTGCCCCTATTAACTCCCTGTACTAGCCAAGGCGATGCAAAAAGAAATAAAAACGGGACTCCATTTATAGATTTTAATTTGGAACTACAAACGCACGCCTTTGGAATTTAGCGCCCCGCTTCAGATGATTTGGGGGGTTTACGACATTAGTCGCCTTGGAGACCACGCTCCCGGTGACCTACTTCACCGCAGTCGCATGGGCCGCGAGCATTTTCCCGCCAAAACGCGGCGCTGCCATTGGCTGGCGGCCTGCTCCAACGCGCTGCCGCTCCACATCGTGGGCACAGGGCGCAATTTTCAATCAGTCGTCATCTGGTACTCGCCGGGTGTCGACCCTCCGAAATTCTCAAAATTTAGCCGAAGTTGTTGGTTCGGGCCCCTTGCTACTAGCAAGTGGGTACGCGCTTTTGGCGGGTTAGCGGCTGCTTATTTAAAAGGGTTCCAACATCCTCGGTGGTTTTAGGCGTACAGTGGTTAGTTGCTTTCCGTGTAAAAGGTACAAGAGAAGGTTGTCGCGGGCCTGGTCACGTTTACGTGACTGGGTCTTGGGATGGCCTCCTCCAGAGAGAGCAGTCCGGGCTCAGAGCCGGACAATAGTGAATACGTCCCCGTCCTTGATGGCACAACCGGGGAGGTATGCAATGTACTGCGTTCCGATTGGATCTTATGTCGATCGGAGCGCCGTGCACAACTTAAATTGTCCCTCATTGAGGGTAACGTGTCTCAGCGCACAGCTGATGTCACTAAATTACTACGTTCTGACTCTCCAGTCAGTAACGCTACCGCCTCACACGTCGTCCCCATGGAGACAGATGATGGCTTTACTGTCGTCTCCGGACGCCGTCCTAAGGACATATATGAGGATGATGAGGCTACCACCTCATCTCCAGGTAAGTCGGCTACACTTAGTTCTGATCGACTTTGCAGCAAACCGCCCGCGGTGCCGTCGTCTCCTGCCCCGCAGGATTTACGGGCGGCCGCAGCGAGTGGTTCCCGTTCGCCGTCTGGGCCGCAAATTAGACGATCACCACGTAAATCACCGGTCATCGAGAGATTCTTCAAGGAGCCGTCAGCTGCCAATAAGGCAGCGACTCCCGAGAAGATCATAACTGACGAGGAGTTACCCCCTCCTGTGGACGTCCATCATCCCGATTTCGGCACGATGGCCTTACGTCTGGTTCGTCTTGACAAAGGTGAGCTCAAGTGGGATAGCGATATACCAGATGCTGTGATCCCTCCTAGGTATCCCAGTGAAGTTAATTGTGTCTTCAATCAGAAGTCGATCGGTGCCCAGCCTATTAGGAAGGCCGCCGAGTTAGGTTTGGTGCAGGAGTCGGACCTTACGTTGCGCCGTCGGGCTCTCACAAGGGCAAGACGATGGCTCCCAAGGGACGTTCGGTGGTGGCTGCGGCCGCCATACCACCTCCTACTACGCCAGTGGAAGAATCCCTGGTATCCTTTACCACGGCCATCAACCTCGAAGAGGAGATGGATGTCTCCGGGGGGGCGCTACCATCGGTGCCCGTGATTACGCGGGCCCCGTCGCCGTTCACACCCATGATGGACGAGTCGCCTGTGATCCGCCGAGAGCCGGTTACTGCCGTGGCGCCGCCACCGCAGCCGGAACCCAGGTCAGTGGATCATAATTTATACGACGACATCCCACCTCCGGTGGGTGCCGCCGCTGTGGAGGTGTGCCTAGATGACACCCTCCCATATGCTAGAAGGTCCCCTAAGGGGGATGACCACTCTTCGGAGGAGGGGGATTGGGAGGAGGTCCCCTCTCATTATTCCGAGATCAGTGCGGCTACTTCCCTACAGGACGAGGTCGGGGGCAATTTAGGGGTTTTGGTGGACATTGCTGCCGCCTACCCCATATCGTCCCCGGAGGAATACTACAGCCGCCCTGATGAGGAGGGTACTCCGTGGGAGGTCGACCCCAGCCCCCCTGCTGAGGACACCACTCCTCATCCTGAGTCCGGGGATTAAATCCCTAATAAATTGTTTATTAGATAACGAGTTTCCACTTGTTTAAATTATCTCCGGCACTACTACGGTAGTGCTATAATTAATCAACTTATTAATTTATTAATAAATTAACGGCACTCCTTCTATAGTGCTATAAATTAAATTCTATTTAATTTAAGGTGACCACCTAAGGTGCTAAGGCAACTAAAGGCACATATTTTTAAAAGAATTAATAATTATAAATACTATTCGATTTTGTTGGGAGGGCAGTCATATTACATTTTTATATAACTATTCCTATTAAATATTAGAAAATTTATTGTGTGTTCGTTTTAATTACTCCAACTGACTTGGTTCTCTGCTCAATAATCAATATGTATAACGTATTCCCAATATGTATTTATATTATTCCATATCAACATACGTTAACCTTATAATATGTTTTCACTTTCAACACATCATAACGCTACACCGTGTCCGGGAGCCACGGCGACGTCTCCTCTCCAGGGCGTCACCGGTTTCACGGGGAGCCGCGACCGTCAGCCCAGGACAGCGTCCAACCACCCATTACCAAGACCAAGGCAGAGCCTGACGCGGGCCTGGAGACGTACCCCCGTGGAACCGGCCACCATCGTCTTCACTCCAGGGCACCACACCGGGTATTGTTTCAGGGTACACAATTATTTACGGGCGATTGTTTACAGGGGGGAGGTCGCTATTACATAATTACTACACGAATACTGTTTTTCACACATTTCTACAAATATAACACATTTGATTGTATATTAATTTTGTACAAATCTTGTTGCATATTTCTTTCCCTTGTTTCCCCAAATAATGTTAGAGCAGAGGACCATTTAGGGCAAGCGTTTAGTTCAACACTTTTATAGTATAGTTTTTTATTTATTTATTCATTTCGGGGTTGCAAGGTTATAAAGGGCTAATAAATTCTAGTAATAAATTCTCTCTGAGGGTATCAGCTTGGTTGTAGAAAATTTCAATTAAATTAACCTTTTATAAATAAATTAAATTGGGAGCCGTAAACTACATTAAATACAAACTAAGCCTTAAACTAGTTTAAGCAACTTAAAATTTGTAATCCCCATCCACATGGCAATTGTTTAGGCGGCCAGGGGATTACATTATATAAAAAATTGGTCATGTGGAAGAGGTGAGGGTATTTTGAAACCACAGTAAAAATTTTAATAATAAACGTATTCCAAATTTTATTCCAAAAATCAACGTACTTCTCAAATTAAGGAGTCTTCAAAATTCCATCCTAAAGGAGTCAACATCATTTTACCAAAATTCTTAAAACATATCAAAGTAATATGTCATAAGTAAACCCTCACGCACAACCACCAGACCAACAAATTTAAATAGGAAGACCGCAAACATATCTGAGATGAAAGTATTGCGAAGACCCGTGAAAAGTAATGCAAACAAAGAATAAACCAATTCCGGTGAAAGTAAAAGTAAATTAAAGATTGATTAACGTTACAGTTGGAATTCTGGCAAATATAACTAACCCGTTGAGTAATGTACATAGAACATGTAAATATCACATTTTATCCTAGAAAACGTTGGTCCATTTGAGTAGAGATGGCATTTCACTATTATATTATCCTAGAAAACGTTGGGACACGTTGGTCCACTTGAGTAGAGATGGCATTTCACTATTATATTATCCTAGAAAGCGTTGGGACACGTTGGTCCACTTGAGTAGAGATGGCATTTCACTATTATATTATCCTAGAAAATGTTGGGACACGTTGGTCCACTTGAGTAGAGATAGCATTTCAATCTTATATTATCCTAGAAAATGGTTGGACACGTTGGTCCACTTAAAACAGCAAAAACAAGAGTCGCTTCATAGTTGTCAAAGCAATAACGATGGTTAAGTTCCGGGGTTAAACTAGCCCCGTGAACGGTTAGTACTGGTGGTAATGGCACCAAAAACACCATTGGGTAAACTAGCTTTAGAACTGGTAACTGGCCATGGGCCGGACCGCTTTATGCGGTCTTACATGTAATACAAACATTTCATTGAACTAAACAAATTACATATCGCACAAACCTTTTCGAACTTCATAGGTGCGTGTAAACGCGTTAAGCGTGTCACCAATTATTAAAGTTGTAAAATGAGTGTTCCATGGTGTAGAATAGTAATTCCATATGGAAGCCATGTCAGGTTAAACATTAATTCTGGTTGTCAGTTAGCCGTGTCCACCTAATAATACAAACGTGTAACACGGTTCCCCGTGAAAGTCGCAGAGGTAAAACACGGTTCCCCGTGAAAACTGCCAATGTAAAACACGGTTCCGGAGGTACTAGTCTGTACACCACATGTACCGCTCTTTAATGGCTTTGTGCATAGGGGTGTGTACTCACAGTTTTGTCAAAACTTCCGGTGGTACTAGTTTGTGCGCCACATGCACCGCTCTTTAATGGCTTTGTGCATAGGGGTGTGTACTCAGTTTTGTCAAAACTTCCGGAGGTACTAGTTTGTGCACCACATGCACCGCTCTTTAATGGCTTTGTGCATAGGGGTGTGTACTCACAGTTTTGTCAAACCTTCCGGAGGTACTAGTTTGTGCACCACATGCACCGCTCTTTAATGGCTTTGTGCATAGGGGGTGTGTACTCACAGTTTTGTCAAAACTTCCGGAGGTACTAGTTTGTACACCACATGTACCGCTCTTCAATGGCTTTGTGCATAGGGGGGTGTACTCAAAGTTTTGTCAAAACTTCCGGAGGTGCTAGTCTGTACACCACATGTACCGCTCTTCAATGGCTTTGTGCATCGGGGTGTGTACTCCAGCTTACGACTGGTAGAACAACCCCAGCCTGCCTCAGGTATTTTGCGTGGCATACTTCAGCCGGCTTCGCAATTGTGTGTTGCATCCGATCCATGGCAACCCCTGCGGGTAGTCATATGGCTTATTGTATTTCGTTGGTAGAATGTCAATATTCCACAACTGCTGCCAACCTTGTTCCAGTGGCCTCCTTGCGGCTAGTCCCTTTGTGAACAGTATGGTGTACAGATGGTTGTGAAGTGGGCGAGACTGCTCGACCGCATTTTGCGCGGGCTCGCATTTTGCACGGGCGCACATTTTGCCCAGGCGCGCATTTTGCGCGGGCGCACATTTTGCGAGGCAGGGTTCCCTGCTGTAAAGCGTTGCTTGGATACGTCGATTGTGACTATCCTAGCAACGATAGAAGGTCGGGCGTTCGGACCCAGACCCATCGGACGTGTTTTTGCACGCTCCGATGTTTTAGCCGATATTTAGGCTTTTATTGTCGAAATTCCAAACTTATTTAACTTAATTATATGGGAGGGGATTTGGCTTATAACATACATTCCACTGTTGAACTATATTTAACTAAGAACATAGGTTTTATTGATCAATTCATTCTGTTAGTAAGAGGTAAGAATAAAATGGTGAGCTCCTAAGAAGTGACATGAACGTTCCTTGCATTCCTTACTGTCCTCCAGACTTATATTATTAACCGCTATGGTCAACTTCAGATTGCTATTTGGATTGCTCTATAATCTTATTTAATTAAGGGCCTTCTGCCCATGGTCTGTCAGGAGTCGAACTCTCCACCTCGGACATTGCTAGTCAAGGGTCAGGCTGGCAGGATGACAGACAACCGGCGGCAGGAGGCACAAGTCATTCACATGGAAACAATTATTTATATTAACACGTAGGGTCGCCTTAAGCGGGGGTGGAATAGCCCGACGGTTAAACTGGTGCCGTGACTATTGCCATAAGGTTGGTTAACGGTGGGTCCAACTACTGCCAGGGGAGCCCCTCCTTTATTTATGATACCCTGGTGGGGAAATAAGTTGGTTAACGGTGGTTCCAACTATTGCCATAGGTTGGTTAACGGTGGGTCCAACTAATGCCAGGGGATTAGACAGCAAATTTATTTTAGATGCACCCGGAGGGAATTTTCTTCATGGTTGAACTGGTGAATATATTCTTCACGGTTAAACTGGTTCAAAATGAGCATTGAATATGCATGTCTCTAAACTATGAAGCTGAACAATTATTTACTGAACCGGTTCTTCTCTCTGAGGGCACCAGCTTGGTTTTCAAAATTTTCTAGAATATAGGCCTAAGACTAATTTATGGGGAAATAGACATACACATTCAATCAAATTAAACATGAAATTAAACCATTTAAAATTGTATAAGTAACTAGCCGTGATCTCTGGGGATAACCACTAGTTAATCATACATGTACATTAGGGATAAGAGTGAAATGTTAATATGAATTTGGTCGCGTGGAAGGGTAGGGATTATTCCAAATTCTATTATAGGTAAAGTATTTTGGAAACGGTTTACCCATGCAACAATTATATCCCCTTCATACCCGACCACTAGACCAAAGTGTGTATAGGTGTAAATATGTTTAAATTGTTTGAGTCTCTCGCCATATGGCGACTCATGCTGGTCTCTGTAATGCTTTGGTTGGTACCCCTGACACCCCAACCACACACCTAAACCCTCACCACACACCTACACCCCCCACCACACCCCTAAGCCATCACCACACACCTACACCCTCACCACAGATACACACCACACACCTACACCACCAAAACACATACCACACAGAGCTCAGAGAGTAAGAAACTCCGGCCTCGACCTGTCGATGCAGAAGGCACGCAGGATCGCTGCTTGGATTCGCATTTAGTGGCTCGCCAAGCCGAATGTATCACATATGGAAGAAACGGGTATATGCGCAGTGGCGCAAAACCCACTGACAAACATTGCCTGGTAAGGAGTGTGTCGGCATGCGTGGCCCAATCTAAGGGAGTGTGCCGGCATACGATGCCTAAAGACGCTACGGTCGGGAGTATCACTAATTGGATGCGGTGCCCAATAGTAATCCGGTGAGGAGTATTTTTATATATACGGGGCCCACCGGCCATCAAACCATTGATGTAGATCAGACTAGATAATGTGATGGCGCAAATAAGGGAACACACTGCGAGTAGAGACATTACGTGGTAAGGAGTGTGTCGGCATGCGTGGCCCAATCTAAGGGAGACTGCCGGCATACGATGCCTAAAGACGCTACGGTCGGGAGTATCATTAATTGGATGCGGTGCCCAATAGTAATCCGGTGAGGAGTATTTTTATATATACGGGGCCCACCGGCCATCAAACCAGAAATGTGTCCCTCCAGTATTATCCCATTGCTACAAGAAGAAATATATGCGCGTGCGCATATTGGCGAGAAAGTACAACTTTTGCGAATCAGGCTGTGGGCAAACTGACAAATGCACACATTTACTTATGCTTGCATTTACTTTGGGTACAGTTTCGTCTCGCACGACCGTGCGCGTCGGTATGTGTTTTGGCCTTCATTGGGTTTGACCCGACAAACATTAAATGTCGCCCTTATTTGATCTCCCTCAGAGGCGAAAATTGTACTTAAATTACCTAATGGAGCACTTCCCTAAAAAAAAAAAAAAACAAGGTCTGGTGCGCCCTTCGGTGGCGCCGTAAATTGTTTTTGTGTCACCCAAAAGCGGAGTTCCTTTAGGGATTTCCGGCTTTGGTTGAAGTGTAAATTACCAATGGTTGAGTTTGCGCTTGAATAGCGCCGTAGATTGTTTTTGTGTGAACCAAAAGCGGACTTCCTTCGGGAATTTTCGGCTTTGGTTACAATGTAGTCATTGTATAGTTGTCATTGTCTAGTAGTCAAGGTGCAAATTTTTTAGAGAAAAAGGGGACCCTGTCGTTGGAACTGTATACATTTAGGGTAACGTCGTCTGTAGCGAATTCCAAATACCCTTCACTTTTAGCGTACGGTGTGATACGGACTTGAGATAGGGATATTACTATGGTAACGCCGGCCAGAGTACTTTTGAGGCTGTAATGAGTTTACGGTATAGGCTACTGGTAGAGGAGAAATATTGAGCTAGCTTTCATCGCGGGAACTGGGCTAGGGAATTTTCTTCTAGGGGTTAGTAGTACATGTGTGGTCACAAGTGTAAAAATGGTGGAGTGTGTTATAAAGGGTTGTGATATTGGATGGTGTGCAATTGTACAGATGACGAGTGACTAGTGGAGTTTCTTTCATTGCCAGACTGACTGGCAGGGTATTCAGCCACGACAGGGTCAGTATTTTTAGTTGGGCCGGTACCAGAATTGAAGCTCGATTCTGGTAGTTTCAATTTTATCAAGTAATGATTCAAAACTGTTTTTGAAGGAATTTAAGTACAAACATATTTCTTGTGAAATACTGAAATTGTTGACCAGAGAGCTGGCTTGTCTCAAATAAAAAGAATTACACAACGAGAAGGAAGTATGCGGTACCTCGCATTCCACGCCATATAGTCGTGGATCAAGCGGGGTCGCGATTACGCTTATTATTTGTTGCTACAGCCGCGAACCCTGGTAGTCTCTCCCACTTTTCCTTTCTTAGACGAACATCAGTTCCTGTTGTTCGTCTGGGGAGGCTGTGAAGTGGGCGAGACTGCTCGACCGCATTTTGCGTGGGCTCGCATTTTGCGCGGGCGCACATTTTGCCCAGGCGCGCATTTTGCGCGGGCGCTGTTCGCAATTGCAGGGTTCCCTGCTGTAAAGCGTTGCTTGGATACGTCGATTGTGACTATCCTAGCAACGATAGAAGGTCGGGCGTTCGGACCCAGACCCATCGGACGTGTTTTTGCACGCTCCGATGTTTTAGCCGAGATTTAGGCTTTTATTGTCGAAATTCCAAACTTATTTAACTTAATTATATGGGAGGGGATTTGGCTTATAACATACATTCCACTGTTGAACTATATTTAACTAAGAACATAGATTTTATTGATCAATTCATTCTGTTAGTAAGAGGTAAGAATAAAATGGTGAGCTCCTAAGAAGTGACATGAACGTTCCTTGCATTCCTTACTGCCCTCCAGACTTATATTATTAACCGCTATGGTCAACTTCAGATTGCTATTTGGATTGCTCTATAATCTTATTTAATTAAGGGCCTTCTGCCCATGGTCTGTCAGGAGTCGAACTCTCCACCTCGGACATTGCTAGTCAAGGGTCAGGCTGGCAGGATGACAGACAACCGGCGGCAGGAGGCACAAGTCATTCACATGGAAACAGTTATTTATATTAACACGTAGGGTCACCTTAAGCGGGGGTGGAATAGCCCGACGGTTAAAGTATCTTGGATAAGTTGTCTGTAAGCTAGCCGTTCGTGGGAGGGAACTTTGGGTGTTCATCCTTAATGTAGAAGACAAGTTCCTCGACCTGAATAGTGGAGTAACTCCCTTGCTGGATAGCGGGCATCCGGACTGTCCTCAGCAGCCCGGGAAATGACCATCTGTGATACTTCGAAACATATAGGGCCTCCAATATGTTTTGCTCTTTCGCTGATGGTACATGTATTACTCGCACTGGACATGGTACCGGGATATCCAATGCGAATGGCGATGACACTGGCACATCGTCTATGCTAACATACGAGGATGGTTTAAACCCACTGCCACTCAGTTTCAAATAACGGAATGCTTCGCAAAAACATTTTCATCTCTTTAGGCAGGTGACTGGCACTACTACTGGGTGCTATAACTAATACACTTATTAATTTATTAATAAATTACCAGCACTCCTACTATAGTACTATAAATTAAGTTCTATTTAATTTAGGGTGACCACCTAAGGTGCTAAGGCAACTAAAGGCACGTATTTAAAAAAAAAAAAGAAAAAAAAAAAAGAGAATTAATAAATAATAATGTCCTAACTATACATAATATTCTATTTTTGTAGGAGGGCAGTAACATTACATTTTAAATAATAATGTCCTAATTATACATAATATTCTATTTTTGTGGGAGGGCAGTAACATTACATTTTAATATAAAATTACGGTTCCCCGCTAGTTCTCTGTGCATAGGTTTGTGTACACAAAGTTTCGTGCAACCCTCTTCAATGGCTCATGTTGTCCAAAACTCACTAGTTTAGTCTTGGTTGTCAGTTAGGTGGGTCCACCTACTAATACAAACATTGTTTCGGTCTCTGCCAAAGCCGCCATTATGGTTTCTTCTTCGCTGAAGTTCACTTCCGTCTAAATAAGGCAAGCATATAAAACGGTTCCCCGCGAAAAGCGCGAATCCACCTCATATTTCAAACTTAAAAATACGGTTCCTCGTGAGAAACGCTAGCTCGCGGTTCTGGAGCCACCCGCATGTGTGCAGTCTTTACCCCGTTAGCACCTTGCTTTCGCGAGGCTTTCCGCCATAAGCGGGCCCGCAGGTTCTCCCACTTAGGGTGGAGCAAATTAGGGTCAATTTGGAGATGGCTAAGGCCATGGCCCGTGAATTATTCTAAGTAATCAAGTAAAATAAATGGTGTGTTGCAAACCGCAACCAATAGGTTCGTACCAAGCGGCTACGCCCGCGATTAGGGATATCGCAACGTCCAGCATTGTATTATTCGCGGCATAATGAACGACAGAGTAACACAATAAATAGCACCCCGTATTGTCGGGCGACAAAAGTTCGAAGAAATTTTAATATTTGTAGTATCGCATACCATATTTAATACTTAACGCTATCAACGATTTTGAGAAGTTGTAATCTATTTTACTCAAAGGCGGATTTTAACGTAAAATTAGTATCGACATTAACTAAGTAAACGACCTTCTTTCCCAGTTTATTCGTGGAATATTCCTGGGGTATGGGGATGCGAGCAGCGGCCCACCGGATTATGCCTTTTGCCCGTCCTTTGACGTTAACGACAGTCGCTCCACAGGTCCTGGCCTGTCTGGCACCAATTTTCCAGGCAGCTAAGCTGGCGAGAAACAGGGAGCACTGCACGCAAATACTACAGCCCTGTGATGGTCTCTTCCTGAGACGGCGGGTATCCCTTAAGAGCGTGGATCAGGCACCACTAGTCCCGCTAGGACTTAATTGCAGGTACCCGCAGTAGCCTATTATTTTTCTGGTAATGTCGACTTTTCACGGGTTCGTCCCGGTCCATTACCAGGTGTCGGCCGCTCCGAAACCAGACATCACTTGCAATCGATATGTGTGTTTCTCCATATCAGCGGGCTTTTCTTCAGTTGCGAGTTGATTACCGCATCTATTGTTTGGCATTTGGCTTTTCCTTTGAAGCAGAGAAAAAGAACGGCACGCCCCTTCCCCGGATATTATCAACTATTGTGTACGGTAAGTGAGACCACGGCCGGGCACTTCACGGTCCGTGCGTTGGCACCAATTGGGTCGATACCGACACTGTCTACGAGTGAATTTCCACGAACACTCCGCGAATTTCGACTGCAACGGCCCGGTTTTTCGTTTGCGCTATCTTGCCCATAGCGTGGATGTGTGGCCCACGCAGTTACATTAGACTCAAAATTAAACTAGTAAATTTATAAAATATTAGGCCGCAATAGGCGATTAACCACCCGCGTTGGGATTAATGGATTGCAATTTAAAATCATAAAACGTAAATTTAACTTAAATTAGGCCGAGTCTCGGCAAGTATTAACCCACTAAGTATCCAAAATATTAAATATAAATTTAACACCTCGTAGGCCGATTCTCGGCGGGTATCAAACTAGTAATTGGGGTTTTGGGGTGATTTTATTCATACAGTAAACTTAACTTTAGAATATATTAAGCCGTCCTTAGGCAGGTAACAAACCATTAACCAAAATTTACATTTCAGGTCAACAAACTGTTATTAGCAGGCTTAATCGGCCATGGCAGGGCCCCCCAAACAACTGTGTAATCCAAATAGTTCTCTTAAATTCTTAGAGCCAAGACAACCCGCAGCTCGTTGCAACATTGCACGAGTTGCCGGAGGTCCGTATTTTCCTCTTCATCTTGATCTTTCGTAAATTTCCCCAATATTTTGCCCTTTCCCATGTGCAACTATTGCCTTATATTAGTCGACGTATTATAATTGTTGTATACTATGGTATGGTAGGTCTCACGATAGAACGTTATGTAAAATTCTTATAGGTGTCGACTGTAGTCGATCACGATCCGCCTTGGGCGGTAGCCAGGGGTCGACTGGGAATGCAGCAATGTTGATTTACGGACGCACGGGAAAATTATGATGTAGTTATTCGGGGGCCATAGGGGGCACCAACTAGTCCGAGTACTACACGGGGGAAGCCGAGAAATAACTAGCTTCATCGCTGGAACTGGCTAGAGTTATTTCCTTCCCCTGGGGAAGATGAGAAATAACTGGTTTCAACCCTGAAAATGGCCACGTTATTTTCTTCCATTAGTCGCTAGTATGGTTAGAATACACTAATTATTTTTGCCCGTAAACTAGACTTCCCAGTTCGACCGGCTCCGACCGGGTCGGCCCGTGAGTGGACATATTTGTGTGAAGACGCATCGATAAGTGCGGTCTATGTCGTTTGTAAAAGTAAAAGGAGAAATCTCAGGTTCACCGTAACACCGTTGATACAACATAGTGATACTTGCGTGGAGACGCATTATAAACAAATATGATATAAATGTCGTTTGGTACGACCTCTTCAAGTATATGTATTGCCCGTAAACTAATTGCACTTGCGTGCAAACGGGTTTTAGTATATTTACCAAACATAAAAAAAGTGGTAATACTGTAATTTCAAAGACACTGTAACTTAACGTTACTTATGTACTGCAGGTAACTATGTGCTGCAGGGTAACGGACGACCGCATATAGTCCCTTGGACACGGTCTATATAAAATGTACATAATTAAATACATATTAATATTTATTTAGACTAGTCCCACCGTGTCTAGGTAGAGCACCCCTGCCAAATGTGCTACTTATTGTCTAGCTTCGACGGCACGGTGGGAACAAACTGTTAGCTAGTGGACGGCCCCTTGCACCGTGTTTGCAGGTGCAGATGTTACTATTAAGTCGTTCTCCAGGCTCACGGCTCCCCGCCAATATTCTTAAATATGTATTCTAAAAAAAAATGGTGTGAAAGAAAAAAATACTGAACATATATCAGTACACCAAAAAAGAATACTAAAAAAAAAAAGAAGATACTGAACACATATCAGTACACCAAAAAAGAATACTAAAAGAAAAAAAAAGAGATACTGAACACATATCAGTACACAAAAAAAAGATATGGTAAATAAAAAAATAAAAAAATACTTATATACATATCTTATTATAAATTTAAAAAAAAAAAAAAAAAAATAGTGGAATGATTGATGATGAGAAGTATACCCTTGTAGGGCGGAATACACGCTGAAATTATTCCATTATAAAAATAAAATCTCTGATAGCTCGTAAAGCTAGATCAGTAATTTCTTCAATTAACTTGTCGTTAACAAATTTCACTATATTAGGCGTTAGAATAAAACAGAATATGAAATATACAGATAAAATTCTTTTAATCGTAATGAACTATGTCAATTCTATGTGACCAGGTTCCTGGTCTCTTCTTTGCAGATCAAATACACAACGAGAAGTCAAGTTCAAGTCTTGCCTCCTGCACTGCTTGCAGGACGCGGGGCTTCTTTCACGGGTTTCATTATAGTTGTTGTGCTACAACCGCAGACCGTTGTAGTCGCGCCCACTTTGCCTTTGTTAGACGAACATCAATTCTTGCTGTTCGTCTGGGGGAGCCGTGAAGTGGGCGAGACTACTCGCCTTGTGGCATTCACGGGCGTGCACCGATTAACCCGTATTTTGAAATACGGGCTACTCGCCATGGCAGACCGCGAATGCCAAACACTAACGGGGCACCGGGTTTCCGGCCGTAAAGTGTTGCTAGGAGACGCAAACTGCGACTCGCCTGGCAACGAAAGGAGGTCGGGCGTTCGGACCCAGACCGATCAGACGTATTTTATGACGCTCTGATGTTTCAGCCGAGATTTAGGCCTATATTATCGAAATTCTGAAGTTGTTTGACATTAAACATTAGGGGAGGGGTTTGCAATATGTTTCTACACTATGTGCATTAATCGAATGTTAGTTTGGATAAGAATAAACAAAGCCGTGAGCTCTTGGAAAAGTAAATTGGAACGTTCCTTGCATTCTTTACTGTCCTCCAGTTTTCTATGGAGTAAACCGCTATGGTCGAACTTAACATTGGATTGCTTTATATATATAATTAAGGGCCTTGCGTCCAACTAGGCCTTATGGAGCAACTTAGCCCATCTGCGGGGAGATTATAACAGACATATCAACAGAATTAACGTATAGATCTTTTGGCTAAAATAAGACAGTAACTTAGGCTGATTATCAGTGACAGTGGTAGTGACACTAGCGCATCTGCTTAGTTCTGGATCAATTTAAACATATTAAATACACCGTAAGGCGAGTAGGCCAGCCAGTTAGTTGAAATAACGAAGTAATTGCTTTCGGCCAATAAATACGGGAGGGGGGCAAACCTCTGTATTTAGACGATGCTCTGGCTGGCCGACTTTAGCCCGGGAAGGACACCGACGGACACGGACTACCTGCAGACGGGACGAGGGGCAGCGGCGGCCCGCGGCCGGCCCAAGAAATTCACATGGAAATAATTATATAAATTAACACGAAGGCTTGCCTTTAGTCAACAGGCTGGGAGGGACAGATGCTGATGTGAGGGTTCGGATTGGAAAGGCAAGGGCAGCTTTCCATCAGCTGAAGAATGTGTGGGGATCCTCGGAGCTGCCTAGGAACACCAAGATCAGGATATTTTGCTCCATGGTAAAGCCTGTTCTTCTGTATGGTGCAGAGACTTGGAGAACAACGGTCACCACCATGAAGAAAATCCAGTCCTTTATCAACACCTGTCTCAGACGAATCCTAAGAGTACGCTGGCCAAACACCATCAGTAACCTGGAGCTATGGCAGCGAACAGGACAGCAGCCTGTTGAGGAGATCCTTCCGAGACGCTGGAGATGGGTTGGCCATACCCTTCGCAAGCCTGCATCCAACACCGCAAGACATGCACTGGATTCCAGGAGAGGAGGCCAAGGAACAGTTGGCGCCGTGACCTGGAGGCAGATGTGAAGAGGTCGGGCCATACATGGAGACAGCTGGAGAAGATGGCCCAGGACCGGGATAACTGGAGAGCCCTTGTTCGTGGCCTAAAGTTGGGCATTAGGCGTAATCACCAACCACTTATTTTGGCACAGAGTTGGTGAAATGGGAGAGAATGCAAAAAGACAAGATGCTACCGATTTCACCTTTAAAGTTAATTAAACTACGTTTTATTATGTTTTTCAACTCAAAGGTAGCAGGTAAATATGAAGATGTATATGATTATTAAGAATGTGTTTTGCTTCTTAACTAAGAATTGATGTGCTGATTTCATTTACCAAACCGTTACCAAACCGTTCGCCACTTTTTCTAACGTGTTGTTTTTTCACCCCTACTGCAAGTACGGGGTGAATCTTTTATCTACTAGTAGACATGAGGAAGATCTTCTGATCAAAAAGAATCTCCGGTGGACTGGACACCTCATGAGGCTGTCATCAGACAGGCTACCAAAGCAGACCCTCTATTCTCAACTGTCTTCTGGTTACAGAAAGAGAGGGTGCCCTCGTCTCCGGTTCAAGGATACCATAAAGAGAAACCTGAAGCTGAGAGACATTAAGACCGACTCATGGACGCAACTCTCACAGCAGAGAGCTAAATGGAGAGCGGCAGTCATCTAATGAAAGCAGTCTTTGTCGCATCGCGACCGACAGCATGATGATGAGACATGAGGGTGCTAGTCCGCCACCTTCGGGAATTGATTGATCCCTGGTGAGGCTATGGAGATGTCACGGTCAATCAGAACTACACAATAACCTGTACTTTCAAACCTTATGGTGCTGTCACATTACAACGCTTCTCGCCAATGCGCGTCGACGTATGTGATTTTTTGGCGTCAGGAAGCGTTACGCACGCATTAGGCGCCCGTTGATATTCGTTGATGGACGGCGTCGGTCGATGAGGGTCGGCGGCACGCGTCGTCACACATCGAAAGTTTTGCGCTTGCACAAAACTTTCGACGTGCGACGACACGGGGGTGCCAACATTATGGTGACGTTAGGGGGACGTCAAGATACGTTACACGCGCTGGAATAACATTATGCGAACGGTAGGCACACACCGCGCGTGCATGAGGGTCGTTCCCACATGTTGTGCCAAAGTGTTGCCTTATTTGTCTGTTGTTGTTTTACGTCCTAGCAACATCTAAGGTCATATCAGGACGGCGTGCCAAACGTTTTTGTTTTTTCCCTCACAACGCACACTACCAATATGTTGCTCTAACGCCAAAAAGTTTGATGTGTCTCGACGATTAAAAGTGATTTTGCGCATTGGCGACTCGTCGGCGAGAAGCATCGTAATGTGACAGGGCCATTAATAAATGTAAAATAACCATCGATAACCAGTTATTTTCCCACCTCGTGAATTATGAAGTGTGTGCTTAAAGTTGCATCGTCCCATGGTTTTGAGTTTCTGCAAAACTGTTTCAGATAAATGTTACCTTGAGCCTCATGATTTACCTTACTTTGGTTTGAAATAACTTCCATTATATAGCTAACTTTAGAGATATTTGAAAAGAAAATAAGCCAAGTTAATTTGGACATGCCAATACAAATTCCGATAGCAAGGTTTTCAGCCAGTAGCAGGTTCTATAAGATTAACTTAGTATCCCCTTCTATGGAACAATAAATACTTCATGAGTGTGCCAGTATTTAAATTAGATATGTGGCGGCTAGGTCCTCTGGACCTATATTGGAAAGTAGATGTTCCTGCCCTCCATGAGTCTCTCAGTTATGGGTCAAATAAATAGCTGGTGTCAACACAGCATCACTGGGTGTGATATATGCGTATTAGACGTCTAGACACAGCTGTAAATATGCTAATGAGATGACGTCATGGAAAGTTTAGCTGGCGTTCAGTGAGCCCTGGATGGGAATAAACCATTCAGTATCCAGAAGTCAGTGTTCAGACGTTGTACTTTCACATGGTGTCAGATGAGGAAGAATGCCGCCCGCTAATACACTGCCAGGTTTGTGGCCGCCTGGTCAGCTTGTCCTCAACAACAATGCAAGATTGAACTGGAAAACATGGATCAGAGCATATGACATATACGCCATTGCTGTAGGTGTCATATTGAAGGCAGAATGAGTGCAATGCTGCATCTTTCTTCTCGTCGCTGGCGAAGAAGCGCAAAAGGTTTTCGTCATTGGCCGTAATCGATTAACACGATCCGAGCGACTCGGGTCACCCGAGTCGTCAGAATTTCAAATCGAACACTGCGAGTAGAGTCGACAAATACATGTGCCGTATGCAAAACAATCCAACCCAAGTAACCCACCTCCTAGCTGGGGTTGGCTACAAGCGATGACGTCATATTTCCGCTGGTACCGTCCTGCAGGATAACAGCTACCGGAACCAGTCATAGATGCTTTTTTTAAAGAATAACTTAGATTAATGAAATGGAAATATAGCTAAACTAGGCCATCATAAAATACTTTAAATCCTATTTTGCTGTAGTTTTATCGGTTATTTAAAAAAAAAAAAAATTGTCCACCCGAGCGCGGAGAAGCGTATTCGATTATTCGACCCGAGTCTGTAGGATGTGCGCATGCGCCAAAAAGTGGCTCGGGTGACCCGAGTTGATTAATCGATTACGTCCAATATGTCCATCGCGCTCGCTGACCGAGACAGGATCGGACAACTCACAGAAGGATTCCAGACATATTGCATAGGCAAGTGCAGTTTGATAATAACAAGGTACAAGTTTAATTCGCATAATCAAGCTACAGAAACTATGGCCACGTACATCACAGCGCTAAGACACAAAGTAGGTCAGCATCGCTGCCAAATGTAAACAGTGCGGCTAATCTAAGTAGGTCAGGTCGGGTGATTAGGCCAGCGAGCAGGTTAGACCTGTAGTGAGTCAGTCATGTTGAATGTATACACACGAACACATGTGCATGGTAGGCTTAAGTTTGTTTTTTTCAGCTGCATTTGGTGTGTGTTGTATATATCTTATGGAGGCTAAGCAGCCGGACAGTCAGAGGACTTCAGTGCCATAGTGCGCTCAGACATTCGCTAGAACCTGTGATTTAAGCTAAGTATGCAAATCTGTTTGTATTATTGATGTTCATTTTACTGGGTATGTATATGTATAGTGATGGGCATTTTAAAATATTGCATGTTTCAGAAATACTTTGAAGGGGGGATGTGATATATGCGTAATAGACGTCTAGACATGTCTGTAAATATGCTAATGAGATGACATCATGGAAAGTTTAGCTGGCGGTTCAGTGAGCCCTGGATGGGAATAAACCATTCAGTATCCAGAATTCAAAGTGTTCAGACGTTGTACTTTCACACTGGGCAGATTGTTTCATGGTACGAAGACAAGGGCCATATGGGCGGAAAGATTCCATGAACTCAACAGACATGTGTTTAACCTGAGGAGGGATTGGCTCTTTAATATATGCATGAAAGACATCCAGGCACGTGTGGAGAACAAAAGGATATGTAAATGAGATGACGTCACAGACAAAGGGTGCCGGCGGTTCAGGACCCTGGACGGTGAATAAAGCATTCAGTATCCAGAAGTCAAAGCGTTCAGGTGTCGTACTTACACAGGCTCTGTCAGGTTGTACTTCACCCAAGACTCACTTCACCATGTGATGACAACGCACAACCATGGACAGACATGGAGTTTGGCAAGTCGCAGAGGGCAGCGGAGATAGGGACAACTGGAGAAAACTGGTTGCAAAGTCATCTGTGGTGCCCCAACAACCCTCATGGTTAAGGGATTTATTATGACGTCGGGTCAAATCTCTAATCTGCTTGAGTTTCGAAAATGTGATGCTTTCACCCGAAAAAAAAAACAGGTCCAATTTGTCGCAGATTCATTGTGAGTGCTTCTTGATAACGTATTTGGTGAACTGTTGATTTTGAGGAGCTGGCCAATATGATTTTACAACACATGATGAATTTGAGAGTAATCTTTATTAAATACTGGCAATTTATACTAGAACAACAATTATCACATCCAATGCCACAAAGCCAGGCTCATTGATAACTTCTATACATGGATAACATATTCTCAACATCAGAAAGAAAATAGCCATTGAGTCGACATAAACCAATAATTAATAATACAAAACCAATAACCATTTCATTCTGTTCCTGCAATTGGTGACACATTTAATGATTAAACCAAGAAATAGGGCTGGTATAGTCACGACTTGGCAGCAGTGCTGGATTAGCCTAGTAGTAGCATATGCAGCATATGCTGTGGGCCCTACATTTTCAAGGGCCCTGCGCTCGTAAATGTTTGCAAATTATCAAGCGATAACCTGATACCTACATGTAAGTAACACTATTACTGAAATATCACACACTTTTGTAATATTATCTCTCTGTATAACAAATGACAACAAAATTACTTCATTATGTAAGTTAGTTTCTTTTTTAATTTGAAAATTTATGTGTTTTTTTTTCTAAATTCAGAGCCATTTACAACATATGCTACAAACTCTGCACTGGCTCAATCCCTGGTTCGGAATCATATTGCATTAGTTTTGCAGTAGTAGTCTGTGATGGGTTATAGTTGCACAATTCAATGCTTTTCAATTCCTGCAATATTTCCTTTAGAAAAAATATGGTAGGTTGATCATTATTATCTACTTTCACCAATAGGAATTTGCTTGTTGTTGTTTTTCCATCATAGGAACATCTACGGTCATATCAGGATGGGCAGCGACTTGTGATAGTGCACACTCATGGTGACTTTATACTGCTGTCCCACTGTATACTGTCGCAAGCGGTTATCGATCCTGATGTACCCTTAAATGTTGCCATGACGTAACACCCCAATAAACAAGCAAACCAATCTCCAGCATCGACAGCAGCTCAAAACCATTGGGCTATGCAACTTTAAAAGTGAACATTTATAAGTTAATAATGCTTATTTAATAATAATAATATTTTTTTAAATAGTTATTTCATTAACATGTAATTAATAAAGTGTATTTTTAAATTGACATGTTTGTTTATAAGATGACTATTTCCTTGAACCTGTAATGATGTGCGCCTGTACTAAGGGTCAATGATGCGAGATGTCACATGTGCATGACGTCATGACGTCGTGAGGCCTGTATCCCACAAAAACCTGTAGGCACCATTTGCAATTTAGTGTTTCAGTGTGACCCCGATGTTTGAGTGAGTAATCCTACCCAACAACGTATGAGTGAATTATCCTACCCGACACTGTCTGAGTGAGGAATGAGTAATGATACCCAACACTCTCTGAGTGAGTAATCCTACCCAACAATGTCTGAGTGAGTAATCCTACCAAACAATGTCTGAGTGAGTAATACAAACCGACAATGTCCGAGTGAGGAATCCTACACAATAATGTATGAGTGTGTAATCCTACTCGACAATGTCTGAGTGAATGGATGCTACCCAACAATGTAAGTGAGTCATCATGAACCTGACAATATCCGAGTGAATAATGCTACACTCTCCAAGTGAGTAATGCTACCCGACACTGCCAAATTTGAGTAATGCTACCCAAAACTCTCTGAGTTGAGTAATCCTACACTGACCAAGTGAGTAATGCTACCGCTTCCTTCGTGCATCTAACTCTACAGACAGAGCCGCTCTTCAACACAGAACCCTGAGTATTACATCACACACGCCAGGTGCAAGCAACATCCACAGATACACAGAGTTGGCAGGCAGCTGGTGGCGGGGGTGACAAGGGGGGAGGGGAGCGACACCTGGCGGCGACTTGAGGGAAAGAGGGACCTCCAGGTGAGACTGGAGGCAGAGGGGTGAGAGGCGGGGTGGGGCACCTGATAGAGAGGGGCACTGGGTGTGGGGGGCTGAGGGCAGCTGATGACTGTTGAGGTACCTGAGGGCAGTGGGGCTCATGAGGGCAGTGTGGTGGGGGGTGGGGGGCTCCTGAGGGCAGTCCGGATTCCTGCCCAGACAGTGGGCGTCCTGAGGGCAGTAGGCGGGGAGTCACCTGACAGAGAGGGGTGCCACACACGAGAGAGGTAGAGGACGCCAAATATAATTTGAGAGATTCTAAACCGTCCAAAGTAAACTTGTAAGGGCGCCGAAGATTCAGTTTGACCGGGGAGCCAGCAACCCTACTGCTGACCCTGCATACAGGATATGATGAATCTTAGAGATTTCAGGGAGCATTAGGCGCGGGTGTCAAAAGTGGGAGAGCAAAGGAGTGAGGAGGTCTATGGTGTGGTCACCCCTGTCGTGTGAATGATCATCAATGACCCAAGTTTGGTTCTGGTGAAATGCAGCAGCTGTCATTGTTAGTAGAGATACCACTATGTAATACACAACTTACGTGCACAAGTACTTCTAGAGGAAAAAGCAGTTTTTCCGCATTTATTATTATTATTATTATTATTATTATCATCATCATCATCATTATTATAATAATTATATTATTCTTGATCATTACTATAATTATATTATTCTCAGATCATATATCTTCTTTGCAAATGGTTTCAATTCCCTGATTACAATTTGAAGAAGGCACAGTTAACGCACATAGTTTAGAAACTTCCTAGATTAGGAAAAGTGGATTTGTTCATAGTCCATTCCTTCTGATTTTCCTCCATTGCTTCTCTTCAGTCCGGCTCCTTGTGTCACTTCTTGGCGTTTCTCCCGTCTCCCCCATCTACCCTCCTTCGTCTTGCCTCCTACTTATTTGCGCATCTGATAACTTAATCTCTGTCCGGGTATGCATGGAGCCCTGAAAGATGAGACACATCAGCATTTGAACTTTATTACACTGTTTTATCGTCCATTTAATTGTTTAGATTATAATTAGTGTATTTAGTGTATTGCTCAATTTCAAAACCCAAAAGTGAAATAGCTTATTTTACCAGCTTTGACATATGCACATGCAAGTAAACCTTCATATGAACAAGGATTCTGCTATTATTTGGAATCTTTTCAGATGCTATTATTCAGGTTTTCACTTTTCTTTTCTGTGTAGCACCGTAGTGCCCATTTCCAGAGAATGCCCCATATTACACACGTTGCCTTACACGTGGGAGGTACTCACGGTGACGATCCATAGATGGGGGGCGGGAAGCATCTGCCGACCGGCACAGGGACCCCGCCACGCACGACGGATGCGGGGAACACCATGCGGCGGCGGGAGTAGCAAATGACGCAGATGCCGATGAACAGGAGCAATATTGCCAGGCTCAGCGCGACGAAGCCAACAATGAGAGCAGGGTTCCACGCCAGCCGGTCACAAGCTACGCCCTCATAGCCACTCTCGCACCTAGCAAAAGAAATATAGTTGTGATAATAATAATAATAATGGTAACAATAACAATGTCAATTCAATAGCGCTATTCTGTTTGTCACAGGCCAAGCCTCCGTAGTCACTCTCACACCTAGCAATAGAGTACAGTCGTAATAATAATAATCATAACAATGTGAATTTGATAGCATTCTCCTGTCGGGTACAAGCCATGCCCTCATTAGCCACCCTTGCACCTAGCAATAGGTAATGCTCTCTCATGGGTTACAAGCCACGCTCCCAAACTTGTCACGCCTAACAGTAGACAGACAATCGTAATAATAATAATACCTATAGGGGCCTAATGTAAAATTAAGAGCGCTCTCCTGTTGGTTACAAACCATACTCCCAAATCTACTAGGCTAACTAGCTGTCACACCTAGCAATGACAATATAATAATAATGATATGATGGTGATGAAAATAATAATTTTAATTCAATGCAGTTCTCAAGGTTGGTTACAAGCCACGCCCCAAACGTACCATCCCACCTAATAATGACAATGTTATAGTAATAACAACAACAATAATAATGTAAATTTAATAGCGCTTTCCTGTGAGTTACAAGCCACGCCCCAAACCTACTGCCACACCTAACAATAGAAATATTATGATAATAATAATAATGTGGGGGGTGGGCTGATGAAAATGGGAAATATTTCGCCTAGAGCGCGAATCGAACACACATCTCTTGCATTCCGGGCCAGTGTGCTAACCATTACACCACCTAGGCTCCCTGATGTCAGCACTACCCACACCTACCACGCCAGGTGGCTCCTTGCCTGAGAGGTCAGTGCAGATTTAGGATGCATACAGGTATTCAGTAACCAAAATTAAGGCCTTTTCAGATAAGAAATTCATTTTTTAAGGCCGTCAAAATCTGACACTATAGGCCCCTAATAATTATATACATGTCAACTCTTTATGGTCTAACTTCATGAGGTTTCTGTATGCTATTTTAATCAAGCAAAAGAAGTAGGCCTATAGTAGCTATAACGATGAGAACCAGAATATATTATGCTAATGCGCAGAATTGATGTATCACGATTCTGTCATTGGTCCATGTTGCGTTGATGCAGCTGGTAACGAAAACAAATGAAATAGCAGCTGCTTTCGAATCAGACTTCGATAAGTCTAAAAATTCAAGTTTTTTGGGGCACATTTGGTCAAAATTCAAGGTCTTTTCAGGGTATTTTGAAATTCAAGGCCTTTTCAAGCGACACTTTCAAATTCAAGGCCTTTTCAAGATTGTGCGAACCCTGAGACTACTACACATGTCCCCCCCCCCCCCCCCCCCCCAGAATTGTAAGTCTTTTAAATGATCATTTAATGCTTACATTGATGTACATACATGCAATGCACTTACACAGGGTAGGTTCAACAACCATACAGTGCGTAGCTTGTACATGTTCATGGCAACCAGTGTCATGGGAGGTTATGAAAATGGGAAACATTTCGCTTACTTGGTTATGTGGCCCCTTGCCTGAGAGGTTATACAGAATACTATAATAATAAAAACAGTAATGTAGCAACCCCAGGGCCGACACTAGGGGCAACATTACGGCTTGACGCTGGGTGTGGGCAAAGACCCTATAGTACTAAGACGGCTCACTCAGCCTGTACTGTGTAATCCAAATGATCAAACCCACCACTTGGTGCGCTGGCTGTTCTCTTGGTTAAACAGGTGCTATATTATATGTATAAATGTATATATGAATGTGAAAGATGTGTGATGATGGCGATGCTGATGATGATGTGTATTTGTTCATAGCAATTTCATATTGATGGGTATTCATACATACCTATCTCATGTATAATATAATTGTATGTGTTTACATATGAAACCCCAACCAGCAGCCGGGCTGATCAAACCCACCACAAGGTGGCACTGCGAAATTGACATTACCATGGGAGAGATAGTGAGTGAGCCGTGTTAGTATTATAGGGTGTTTGGTGTGGGTGAGTGAGTACCTGCACTTGACGCCAGTTCCCTCCGTGTCACACAGACCGTTCACACACAGTCCCAGGCTGTTAATGATGCTGCAAGGCTCGTAGTTTGGAACTGCAAATGATAATGATCAATCTCTATGTATTTTTTGTTTTAATACAAAATTGCAGAAGCTCAAAAACCATCGGATATGCAAATTTAATTATGAACGATCAATCTCACTTATTTATCTGACAAAAAATAAAAATTCAGAAACTAAGAAAACATTGGACTAGGCAACTTTAACAATCACCCCTAAAACCGTTTAGAATTAAACTGGTTTTTAAATTAAATTAAAGTAGATTACAACCGATCAATCTCTTGTATTTATCTTTAAAAAAGAAATTAAAAAAAGTTATTGCAGAAATGAAGAAAGTATAGGGGCCTACAACTTAGTAGTCGGTAGTGGCAGTCAGCTGGCATGTTGCCCAACACTGAGGAAAATGAGTCAATTTGTGATCTTTAATTGCTTCTAGCTCCACGTACAGGCAACCTATGATATCATACCGTATAGGTATATAAAGGGGAAGAGTGGCTCTTCACCTATGTATGGTTTGCTTGTTAATATTTTTATTTAACAAGTTTGTTATCTGCATTTGAAAAATGTAGTTTTGCACAATTATGTGCAGCAGATGCACTTCTGTCTGTACAGCATAGACTCCTCACTACCTTCAGCAGAGAAAGGCTCTGGCTCTCTCGTCAGGCTACAAATGTGTTTGAAGATCAGTGGAAAGTTTCCCCCGTACGCCAGGAAAACAACAATTTGAACTGCCCGCCCTTCCCTGATTTGTGTAATCAAAAGGACGATCACCAACTTCGTTTTTCATTTGGTCTTATCTAAAATATTTAAAAAAATTATTAAAAGATTGCTGCAACTCAAAAACCATCGGACTATTCAACTTCATTATAATCATCCATTTAATAATTTATAATCAAATGATTTTCAAAGGAGAATAGATTATAACGATCAATTTCATGTATTTATCTAAAAGAAATTGCAGAAATTCAAAAGCCATCGGATAATGCAACTTTAATATTCATCAATTTAACAATTTAAAAATAAAGCTGATTTTTAATCTAACGAAAAAGAGATTATAGACGATCAATCTCGTGTAGGCCTAATTTATCATTAAACATTATGTTTTTAATAAAACGATGTTTTAAAAGTTGTTGTTGAAGACACTCAAAAAGCATCGGAATTATGCATGCAACTTTAAACAAAAATAAAATTAAAAATTCATTTCATTTCTCATTCGCTGGATGTTTGAAATTATGGGAATGTTACGCACAGTCGACGAGGCCAGCCCAGTCGACGCAGCGATCATCGTGCAGCGTGGTCATGTGCCATGGCACGCAGGAGCACGTGTAGCCGCCGGGCGTGTTGGTGCAGAACCGGCTCGCACCGCCGCACACGGCCGCGTCCTCAGCACACTCGTCTATCTCTGCCGGGCACAAGCAGGACACACTCTCCTCAATGTACAGATGACATACCGGGCACAAGCAGGACACAGTCTCCTCAATGTACAGATGACATACCGGGCACAAGCAGGACACAGTCTCCTCAATCTACAGATGACATACCGGGCACAAGCAGGACACACTCTCCTCAATCTACAAATGACATACCGGGCACAAGCAGGGCACACTCTCCTCAATCTACAGATGACATACCGGGCACAAGCAGGACACACTCTCCTCAATCTACAGATGACATACCGGGCACAAGCAGGACATGCTCTCCTCAATCTACAGATGACATACCGGGCACAAGCAGGACATGCTCTCCTCCTGGGGGGTGGGGGGGGGGGGTGTGAATGCAAACCCCTGATAAGGAGTTGCTCATCTAAAGGTTGGACAAATTTCCATGTAGTAGAAAGTTGGAGGGGGGTTGAATGGATAAAAGAAACCCTGGTAAGGAATCAGTCATCTAAAGCTTTCAATTTTTTTTATTTATTTTTTTTCTGTTGGTCCATTAGTTGTTTCAGCAGGGGAAATTTCAGTCATAGATGACTGGTCTTCCTCATTCCACTGCTGGTCGATAGAAAGCCCGAGCCTACACTTGTACCGACCCAAGGGATTTTTAACCTCCCACACCACGTAGACATGGTATGAGAGCAACCGGCCTTTGATGACGCTGTAAGTTATACACAGCGGTGAAAATCCAAATTGGCAGAGCTGGGGGCACGGGGAATCAAACCGCCGACCCTCAGATTAGGAGTCTGACCTAGAAAAAAGTCAGACACTCTAACCACTCCGCCACAGAGAACGCCACACCGTACAAAGAGTACTCCTTTTCCAGATCTCCTCCCCCTAATCCTTCCCCTCCATCCAGGAGCTCCATCTGTTATTGACCCTTGATTCATACCAAGGCAGATTTGGCTCGCACTTAGACATAGTTGACATTCACCGTTACTGTGGGTAAAATATTGTATTTACCAGAAGGGACGGCCGAATAGGTTGAGCGCCTGAGTCCCGTGGAAACAGGTTGTTGGATTAAAAACACCCTGGTGGCATCAACAACAATGACTTAAAGTTTAAAGACTGTTGCTCCCTGAACTGGCACTTGGCAGTATTAGAAGTGGACTGAAGAAAACCTAGAACATGACCTACAACACTTACCTTCACAGATGCCGGCCTCTGTCCACGTTCCGTCCGCAGAGCACGTCCGCGTGAAGGTGTTGCCGACGGCCGTGGGCAGGGACGCGCGGTAACCATGGTTACATTCGTACGTGACGACTTGACTGTAGAGGAAGCTGGTGGTTTTGCGGTCAGCGTGTGGCACCACACCTGGGTCTGGACACAGCACGGCTGGGGACGGGCAGAACACACGTCAGAACATGTATATACAGAGTCAGCACATCAAGTTTGTTTGTTTGTTGTTGTTTTACGTCCTAGCAACATCTAAGGTCATATAAGGAGCACATCAAGAGTTCATGAGCAAAACCCTGTAAACGCCAATCCATAAATAGAGATACACATTGAAGTCAAACCCTCAAAACGTTAACTTTTTACTTTCATCTTTTTGTTGTTTATTGCTCCATAACCCTTTCATCACAAACAAAATGGAATTAGTTACAATTTAAATTAATTTCATGTACACATTATTTATTGTAAATAACTTTTTGGATTGTGGTTTATGGGTTTTGTGCCTGAATTCTTCAATGTTACAACACGGCTGTGGACAGACGCAGAACAGTTTGTAATTGTACAACACTATCAGTACTAAACAGGACCGTTTTCAGTACCATGCAAAGTGATCAACAGTGATCAATCGTTCTCTCCTAACAGTACTCATACCATCTGACCACTAGAATCTTCCATATAGGTCAGTTGGGACAGAAAATAATAATATAAAGGGCGAAAGAAAGCAAAATCCGTTTTTAAGCAATTTAAAGTAGTTAATTCTAAATAGATTATTACAAATTTGATATCTCTAATTAACAATAAACATAATGTTAGGGTGGTTTAATAAACAATTAACATTGCATGTGACTTTTGTATCTGCCCCAATCCCCTACTCCCTCCCCCCTTATAAAAACCTCACCAACAATGACAATAAAAACAGTGGCCCTTGTATGTGAATAAATATTCTGTGAGTACGAAGGAAAGAAACGCACGCAGGCAGTGTGGCACCGGGTAGTGGTCCCAGCGTCCATCCCACAGACACGTGATCTTGAATGACGAGGCTGAGCTGAAGCCGAAGTAGGTCAAGTAGGAGCTGGGGAGGCTCTGCGCAGAGACGCGGAAGCCCGGCTGGCACACGTACGTCACCTCGTCGCCAAAGGACGGTTCCGTTGGGATCAGCGTGCCGGCGACCGTGTGAGGAATGGCGGTGAGCAGCGGGCACTCGACAACTGGGAACCAGTGAAGGGAACAAGGTCTTAAACAGCTGGATAGTCCGATGAAAACATAAAATATTCAACACCAAAACCATTATCTAGATTTGATTCGACATATCAAACTTCGACCCCAGTCACACTACTGCTTGTGACCCTGAAGGCGGAACACTTTGCAACCGCGACAAAAGATTGGTCGTCAAGAGGTCGAAAGTGGTCCTCAGTGATCGCTGACCGCCTTGGGACCATTCTGGTCACCAGGTTACAGCTCGTGCACATAAATCATTTCTTTGGTCACAAGGTGGTCACCGGTGACTGTGGGTTCTTTGGTTCAAAGTGAGTGTAAGTGGTCGCAAGCCATTGTGTTACTGGGGCTTTGGATATTTGTGTACTTATTAATCATTTGTCAACATATAGAATACTGAGGCATTTTAATATGGTAGGGTATGGTTTGGGCGTGCTTACCGAAATTAATGTTGCATGGTTGCACTTCAAATATATCAACATTTAGTCATTTAAAATAAAAGTTATTTCAAACTAAAGTAAGGTAGATTATAATATAATATAGCGATCAACCTAATATATTTATCTCAGAAACTCATAACCGACGGATCATGTAACTTTAAAAAGTTGTGTAGTTTTTAATTGGAGTTCTATGTTCTGGCAACATTTGAGGTTTATATTATGTCTGCGATGTCAGCATGCACTTACCCTGAGAGTTGTGATGTCATCATACACTTACCCTGAGAACTGTGATGTCTTCACACACTTACCTTGACAGCTGTGGTCCTATCTTCCCAGATGTCATCATACACTTACCCTGACAGATGTGATCTCATGCACTTACCCTGACAGCTGTGATGTCAGCATGCACTTACCATGAGAGCTGTGATGTCGTCATGCACTTACCCTGATAGCTGGGGTGGCATCATACACTTACCATCACAGTGCTTTTGATATCATACACTTACCCTGACAGCTGTGAGGTCGTCATGCACTTACCCCGACAGGTGTGGTCCTATTTTCCCTAATGTCATCATGCACTTACCCTGACAGCTGTACGGTCATCATACACTTACCCTGACAGATGTGGTCCAATCTTCCATGATGTCATCATACACTTACCCTGACAGATGTGATGACATCATACACTTACACTGAGAACTGTGATGTCATTATACACTTACCCTGACAGCTTTGATGTCATCACACACTTACCCTGACAGCTGAGATGGCATCATACACTTACCGTCACAGCTGTGCTGGCAACACAGACTTACCGTCACAGCTGTGATGACATCACATACTTACCGTCACAGCTGTGCTTACATCACACACTTACCGTCACATTTGTGGCCGTCCCCTTTGTAACCTCGCTTACAGGTGCAGGTGTAGGAGCCATATGAGTTCTGACACCAGGCGTCGTCGTCACACGGCGAGCCCGAGTCTGCGCATTCGTCAATGTCTGGAGAGATGCAGCACGCAGCGCAAGAAGACACCATTAATGTGGGAAGGATGGCCAGATGGGTTGACTATGTAGTTAGCCTGCATGTAGTGTATCTGTATGTGGTGTATCATACTATCAGTATGCAATGTACTTGTATGTGGTGTTTCTGTATGTATTGTGCCTGTATATGGGGTGCCTGTATATATATATATACTGTACTTGCTTTAATGCTTTGATCTATCCTGCAATTTTGACAAAATACGAGCAGCCTTAAAATTGTTTAATGGTTTAATCGAAAGCGTCTTGAATATTTTCTGCAATATCGTGAAACCTGAATATCCTGATGAAAAATAGGGCGTATAAAATGTTACTGGCTGATAAATTAGTTAAGCTTAAGGCCCTGGCACATTATGACACATCTCGCAAGCGCGCAGCCAAAGCGTAAAATCACTTTTTAACGTCGAGAAGCGTCGAACCTTTCAGTGCTGGGGGCAAAGTTGGACATAAAAACATACCATATACATAGCGTATGGCCAGCATATGACCAACGTATGGCTAATGTGCTTCCGGGCGAAAAATGCTCGAATTATGCTCACGGTATATTTGCAGAATGCCGGTGACCGTTATATACATTATTCGATTGCCAGAACTACGCCTCATATGTTACATACGTCAAGACAAGCTGGAGAAACACTAAACGTACATTAGCCATTCGTTAGACGTATGTTAGACATACATTTTCCATATGTTGTCAGTATGCAGACTGTACGTTCCCACTGCCTTTAATGTAGGTCAACGTAGTGTAATGTAGTAAACACCGTTTGTCTAATGTATTCTAACGTACATCTAACATACATCGACGTACGCCTAATGTATACATAACGTATGGCTGACGTCAAATCCACACGTTGTCAAACGTTTTCGTACGTGGAAAGTTTTGCGCATGCACACAACTTTGCCGACCCCCTGATGCACGACGCCGTATCTCGATGAACGTTGACATACATTGACGTATACCAACTAGCGCCTAAAGCAAAAGTAATGCACAACGATGTATCCCGATGTAGCTGCCAAAAATCACATACATCGGCATACATTGGCGCGATGCGTCGTAATGTGACAGCCCCTTTACTGGGATACTCGGCGGTTTTGCTCGACGCAGAAGGGCGACCAGCAAAGAGTTGGAAAGGTTGGGCGGCCTCTTGGCCCATTGTGCCAAGGTGGTGCGCGGTGGTAGAACCTTTACATAAGATCCTTTACACGAAGGATCTGAACCTTTACATGATATGATCGGGAAACTGCGATGTGCATACTATAAGGTTATGTTAACAGCCGCATTTAATTAGGATGAGAAAAGGTGGATTTCATGTTAGGCGATTTAATGGAGTAGCAACTATATTAGGAAAGTTTGCGGTAGTGCGTTCAGTTTGTACTGACGCCTCATCTTGGTGATTTGGAGCGTTACATCAAGAGGATTCGAATGTGGGCACTTTTTCGAGGGAGTGTCGACAACAATTAGAGTCAGAAGTGGGCCACCATTATTAGGCCTACTTCCCCTCGGATGATAAGTCAGTGAACGCGCGTCTCAATTTTCAGGAAATGTGGATGTTTATGCGCATGCATCTTATTGGGCCAGTAGGTGGAGAGATAGAATGGTATTAATAATAACAGACAATGCCACGATTCAATAAGCCTTTGTGTACGGGTACATCTAAGTCAGTGGGGTGATGTTTTATACTCGACGCCTTTTTTGGTTGGTTTTCGAGTTTAATTTCACTTTTTCATCAACCAGACGGGATGGCCGAATGAGTTAGAGCGTCTGTCTCCCATGTTAGTAGTCTGTGGGATCGTGGGTTCGAACCCTGGTCGACTTGTGACAATGCGCACTCATGGCGACTTTATAGTGCTGCCCCACTGGGAGACCAGGTCACCAGTACCATGAACTGATATCCCACTCAGTCACATTATCCTGACACTGAGCCAACCAGTCCTTGCCCTATCTTAATAATGCCGAGCATCTGGCTAGGAAGTGACAAGTATACATTTTTAAGTCATCGGTTTGACTCGACCAGGGTTCGAACCCATGATCCCATGGTGTACCAAACAAGGGAGATGGACGCTCTAACTCATTCGGCCATCCCATCTGGTTGCCGCGTCAAGCTGAACCGATACTACCTAATATGCGTCGCAAAATGTTTAGTAATTTAAAGAATACGGTTGGTCACACAGCATGGCGTGCAGCTGTCTTGTGTAGCTTTCGGGCTTGCTGATAAAAGAGCAGGAAACGTTGTCGGATTCAGTTCTCAAAAGGAGGGATTTTCAGTTCTTTAAATAGGGGATGATCGTTCAAGATAAACAATCTAAGACTATCCAATTTGGCCAGCAGATGTTGGATACACCAGTTGCTAATTGTCTAAATGTGACCCTTTGGACAGGGAGGCTGCACGTGTCTCTCAATGTGCGGGGTATCAGTGGAGGAGCTGAGGCTGAGAGGTGATTGGTGGAGTTATTCTATGTTTGCCTATCTAAAGGATCTGTCACATTACGGTGTATGGCGCCAGTGTGTACGTAATGTGTTGAAATAAATTTCAAATCAAAATAGGCGAGGGATGAAAATGGGCGTACACACAACATACACACAACGTACACACAATATACGTAACATATGCAGAATGTATCTCTGACTTATTGAGAGTGTTCATGTGCCTCACAAAACGTTCGCAAAACCTTTACATACGCTGACAGTACACTGCCCAATGTTATGTACATTACTCCATCGCTAGAAGTACAGCGCATACGTTAAGTACGCTGGAGATACAGCAGGCATACATTCGAAGTATGTTTGGAGTATGTTATGCATCCGTTGGCTATACACGGACTGCACATTCCCAACAGCCTGAACAGCTAACGTCTTCCAACCTATCCCGACCTACCACTAACGTGTGCATACCGTATTCTGACGTATGCTGAACGTACACCAAGCGTATGAGAAACATGAGCCATACGGTGAGATATTTTGAAAATGTTGAACATGCAAAAAAATTTGTTAGGGGCTCGACCTACACCGACCTATGAGGCCGTATCCCGGGCATACTCAACGTATGCCCAACGTATACCTAACGTATGATGCCGTATGCCGATGTGTTGGTCGAAAATTGCATACGTTGGCATACACTAAGGCCATACGTCATAGTGTGACATCCCCTTAAAGACTGCTATCGCCATCCGGATAGTTAATGACATTAAGATAGCATCGATGTTACTGTTAGCAGAAGATTAACATGACAGGGATGGGTTGGGGGACACTTTGTAGGTGTCTTTGGGTATTACCCAGCCAATGAGCGGATATAGAGATATAAAGTTGCAACCCATTTACATGTTTGTGTCTCGTCGTTTATTTTAGCCTAAGCCTATATGATAATTGTGTAAATGCCAATTAATGCCAGTCCTGGAGTAATGTCAAGGTAATGTTCATATTGCAATCTGTTTGAAAGCCTAGAATTCGGATGATCTAAAGTGACTAACTTCAGACATATATTAAGTGTAACTATACTAAACCTATGTTGGCATGCTTGTCTTCCCCCATAGGCTTCAGCAGTAACAGCAGAACTGGGAGTTAATTCAAAAAGACAAGATGGCTACCTCAGAATGCTCTCGATTCGAGTTTTAAACTCTACTAATCTACATTACTTAATCAATTCCTCCTTCAAAAGTAGCCGGTATGCACAATATATTTTTGCTTCTTAAAATAAGAATTTGTAGTGGTCTGCACTGACCTCTCAGGCAAGTAACCACATAGACAGGTAGGCATGGGTAGTGTGTTGATATCAGGAAGCCTAGGTGGTGTAATGGTTTGCACACTGGCCCAGATTCCAAAGAGATGTGGGTTCGAGTCCTGCTCTAGGCGCAATATTTCCCATTTAGCACACTGGCCCGGATTCCAAAGAGATGTGGGTTCAAGTCCCGCTCTAGGCGCAATATTTCCCATTTTCATCACCCCCATGACACTGGTTGCCCTGACCATGATCCTGTACAAGCTACATGCTGTATGGTTGTTGAACCTACCCTGTGTATGTATCTGTAAGTGCATTGCCAGTATGTATGTAATTGTAAGCATTAAATGACCATTTAAAAGACTTACAATTCCAGGGGGACAAGTGTAGTAGGCTGCACTGACCTCTCATGCAAGTAACCACTTAGACAGGTAGGCATGGGTAGTGTGTTGATATCAGGGAGCCTAGGTGGTGTAATGGTTAGCACACTGGCCCGGAATGCAAAGAGATGTGGATTCGAGTCCCGCTCTAGGCGCAATATTTCCCTTTTTCATCACCCCGAATGACAAATTTATTTGGTCATTTCTTAAAACTCAGCCTCCCGAAACTGTACTCACCTATGCATGTCACATCGCCGGTCACCCAGGCACCGCCCGTGCAGAGGCTGGTGTAGCTTGGGCTGCCATCAGGGGCCCAGAAGCCAGTGTCACAAGTGTAGGTCACCACTTCTCCAGGAATGCCGTACGTCTCCGGGTGGCTGGCGTGAGGGTCGGCAAAGTTGCACCCACACACGGGGCCTGTGGGCGCAATATGTCAATCACTGATTCAATGTTGTCAATGAAGTATCAACAGCTGGGTCGTCTTTAGATAAAAGATTCACCTGTGACTCTTCTTAGAGGTGAATTACAACCATATGTAAAAGTTGGAGAAAATGTGTCTCACTGTTGATGTTCTTAGTTTGGCATTCCTACCCTATGTTGATTAAAATCCAATAGCTACAGAACAATGTGATTGTATATGTTTTCCCTCAACATATACTCTCCGGAGAGTTCAAATTACATAATATCAAGGCGTAATGGCACAAAATCAGTTTGAAGTGGTAGAGTCCATTCCATGAAGTAAATCCGCCATGTTTGAATGAACCGGTTGTACAAACTAACTCCCTCAGTTGCTGGAGGCATTCGACTGGGACCTTTCTATCCACAAGATTTAGGCTCCGCCCACCTGCACAGTGAACTAGGGTTTCAAATGCAAAGAGGACCAGTCAAATGGCTTCAGTGGTTTCAGCCAATCAGAGCTCTTCTCTTCCATTGCAAATGGCTGCCCTGTATGGGGGTGGCCATTTGCAATCGAAAAGAACCAATCAGAGCTGTTCCTTTCCATTGCAAATGGTTGTCCCCATAGAGGGCAGCCATTTGCAATCGAAAAGAACAGCTCTGATTGGCTGAAGCTACTGAATACACCATGTAACCTTATGGATGGAGCCACAAAACACATTTGATTCATAAGTATAGAAACACCCTTCCGGTCCCAGTCGAATAGGAATTTGTAAAGAAATATTTTGATATGCGAATATAGAGGCCCAGTCGAATACGTCCAATGAAAATGACTGCTTCCTGACCTAGATTGGATGATTACCCAAGAACCCCTCAATTTCCTGCCAATGGCTGCCATGTGTATATGTGGGCTTTGACAATTCAAACTTGAACGTTCATTGTAAGCCTAAGGGTAAGACTAATCTGGAGATAACCTGGATGCCTACAGTCTAGAGTCCTATGATTGAAACATTGTCAGAAACCATTGTGTTACATTGTTGCCTTGTCATATGATGTAACAACCTGCTATTCTTTGTGCATTAACTTATGATTAAGTTCGTCATGTATAAGTCAGTAAGATCTAAATGCAGGAGTAGTCTACATCGTTCATATTTAGAGATGCGGTTTTATAGAATTACTTACATATTTAATAAATGTGTATGAGAAACTTTGTTATTCACATTTATTTTTATATGTATGCCTACTGAACCAATTTATGTAACTACCATTACGCTGGGTCTGAAATAACGTATTGAATTGAATAGAATTTTCATAATACTTTCGCCACATTTATTACAAGAGAAATGTCATGTAGTAAGAGTCTGTAAATGTAAAATGCAATATAGTCAGCTGTCTAACAATCAGTATTTGTATGTGTTATTTGGATCTCACGGTATATTCTATATAAAAGTATGAATATATCAGTCAAGTCCGTGTTGCTAAGTCTCAAGAAAGTGCGGATACTGCCACAGACAGTCAATGAATTGAATAAATAGTAGGCCTAAGTAGGCTTACTGCCAATTATTTGTATGTTTAAAGTCTGCAGTCTTCTATCAAGTGGCTGTAAGCCTAAAGTATGCCATTCTCTACTAATAATAGCAAGCTACTGCTACACACATATTTAGGCCTTTTAATGGTGTCGAACTGCTACAGAACAGGGAGGGCTACAGAACATACGAGTTGCTGCTACGAACCTATGCAAGTCTTGGAGGCGTCATCCCACAGTTCACGCGTCGGACAGAAACAGGAGTAGGAACCCGGTGTGTTGATGCACTGCCCCGAGAGACCACACACTGGCGTCGTGCGATCACACTCGTCCTCGTCTGCAACAGGACGGGATGAGGACAAGTCACAGGGTTAGTGAGGCACATCTTATGCATGGTGGAGAAGCACTTAAAAAACACACCAAAAAACTTACTTCTTTTGGTGAACTTTTAGAAGAAGCCTTAAAAAAAGGGGGAGGGGCATTCAAATAGGTAATGCTATTTTAGTGAAAACTAGACACCCACCCACCTCCTTGTATTGTAAATGTGATGTTCCATAACACTAGACCATACATATCACATAATGCTTGGAGGTACTCCCCCCACCAATGTTATGTAATATTTGAAGGGCATAATACTTTGAAAGTTTCTTTTAACTTACTTAGTTTTATTTAATTTAGCAATTTTAACAAATATACAAACAATTCGCAGAATTCTATTAAAGAACCATCCATTAGATACTAAGCTTTATATATACTGTTATCACTTAATAGTCCGGAGATTATGGAAAGCGGTTCTAAATACACAAAAGACCAAAACTAGAGCCAAGCGAAAACTAATCTTTGATGACACTAGTATAGAGGGTATGCACTGACGTCATGCCAAATGGAAGTGCGGCCATTGTGGCGATACAACCACAATAACAAACCCAACAAACTCAATCCATTGTCAATGGCAGTGAGCAATCTTCATACAGAAAATGTGAAATATCTCTAAAATCACACGACCTAGAAACAAACTGATTGGAATAGATATAGAAAACACATTCAACGAACAGATTATATTAAATTTATACGGTTAGGGTTCTGCATTTCTATTAATTTTGAATGAAATAGACGTTTTGCACTGCGTATATCGGCAAACTCAATACATTGTCAGGTTGTTTACTAGTTGATATTGCCACAATAGCCGCATTTCCGTTTGATGACGTCACAGGAATACCCTCTATTGTCGGCTATGTTAATGTGATAGTGTGCCTGACTCCCACACGGTGGCGCACCATGTCGCGCAATACCAGAAAAAACAGGTAGGTGGTAGTCCGCCGCCGAAGACTGGGGCGTAGTGCAAGATACACATTGAAACACCATTAGACACACTGTGAGACACACCATGAGACACTGTGAGATACACCAGGAGATACACCATGGAGACACATCGTGAGACACTTGGTGAGACACACCATGAGATACACGATGAGACACACCATAAGATACACCATGAGACACATCGTGAGACAGACTCAGAGACACTGTGAGCCACACCATGAGATACACCATGAAACACACCATGAGACACATCGTGAGATACACCATGAGACACACCATGTGACACACCATGAGATACACCATGAGACACACCATGTGACACATTGTGAGACACACCATGAGACACCCTGAGACACAATGTGAGACACACCATGAGATACACTGTGAGACACACCATGAGACACCATGAGACACACCATGAGATATACCACGAGACACATCGTGAGACACACTCAGAGACACACTATGAGACACACCATGAGATACACCATGAGACACACCATGTGACACATTGTGAGACACACCATGAGACACCCTGAGACACACTATGAGATACACCGTGAGACACACCATGATACACATCGTGAGACACACCATGACAAACTGAGAGACACCATAAGACACATCGTGAGACACCATAAGACACATCATGAGACGCACTTTGATACACATTGTGAGATACACTGCACAACTGCCACAGTGTCCTACCTTTGCATCCTTTATTCAGGTTGTAGGGGTCCTTCTCGTCGTCAGTCTTGTAGACATACCCCGCCTTGCAATTGCACTCAAACGAGCCCGGGTGGTTGGTGCACTCCGTGTTGGGTCCGCATGCCTTCCTGATGGTGCAGCCCGACTCGAATGGACTGGTGCAGTCGTCGCGAACCCCATTCAGACATTCGTTTATGTCTGCAGAAGAACGCAGGTTTTTTAGTGCTGGCAAGTGTTCATAACCGGAAGTAGGCACGCTGGCACCCCGGGCAAGCGGAACTTCGTGTGGGGTCCTTATGAGCATAGTTTATTATGATTATTATAAATTTAACACTGAAATGACAACCCCTGTCACGTGACGCCCCGGGCAACTGCTCGAGTTGTCGATGCTTTCATTAGGCTCCACTAGAAAAAATAGTTTATTTATATGTTGCTAAAAAAAACTAACTTCGGTTTTCAGAGCTTTTCAGTTTTCAGAATTTCAGATATGAGATTACAGACCTGTAAATAGGTTGATCGTTATTATTGTTGTTCCTTCAGTTTGAATTACTGGAGATATTTTAAGTGAAAACATATTAAATTAATGTTGGCTTGCGTGACAACTGTTGGTGTGATGGACAGATGGTGAGGTGGTGGGTAGATGGACAGAGATACAGGTATATGCACAGAAGAACAGATAGACATATATGGATATGTGGATAGATTTACTAAGGCACAGATGTAGATTTTGTATTTGTTTGTGGTAAATATGTTTATTCTGCTGAATAAGTTATTTGGTCAGCACCGAAGCACTGGTCTTCCAGCCATTTTGTTTTTAAATTCAGGATTATGTAACACATGAAATGGTATATCGAGTATGTATGTATTAATGTGAGCTAACAATAGCAGTGAATTACAGAATGTGCAGTATATAGAGCAGTGTATCCCTGGTAGGTAGTCTAAAGGTGCATAGTCCGATGAAAACCTCAAATTTTCAAAACCCAAATGATTATCTAGATTTGATTATAGGTGTCTAACTTAGATACCGATGCACTTATTAACATTTTTAACCATATAGAAAGGGATACTGAATCAATTTAATAGAACCTGTTACAGGGGAAGCCTATGCTGTCAGAGTTGTGGCATGCTTGCCAAAATTAATTTGGCATGTTTACACTTCAAATATCTCAAAGGTTAGCCAATTAAGACACGAGTTACTTCAAGTGAAAGTCAGGTAGATTATAATAATCAACCTAATATATCTCAGAAAATGACAGAAAATTAAGACCATCGGACTATGCAACTTTAGGTATGACAGATGCACATATATGGATTGATGGACAGATGGACTAACATCGTGATAGACAGATGGACAAATGGACATAATGGCATACATAGTGTTTGCGGGTCCATGAGCATCCAGTACATTGCATTGATTTGTCAGGCAAGGACCCACATAGGCAGGTGGGTGTGGATAGGGTGATTGCAGCAGGAAAGTCTTGGTAGTGTAATTGGTTAGCACGTAAGCCCGAAATGGCAAGAATTGTGGCTCCGAATCCTGCTCTAGGCACAATATTTCCCATTGTCATCATCCCCATGACACTGGTTGCCATGAATACAAGCTACAAGCTACAGGATGTATGATTGTTGAACCTACCTTCTGTATGTAGCCTATATGTAAGCGCATTGCCAGTATATATGTTATTGTAAGCATTAAGTGACTTATGGACCATTTAAAAGACTTATATTTCCAAGGGGACAAGTGTAGTTGTCTGCACTGACCTAGGTAGCATAATGGTTAGCACGCTATCCCTGGAATAGCAAGAAGTGTCGGTTTAAAACCTTCGCTAGGTGTAATATCTCTCAATTTCCCTCCCACCGCGACAAGGAAATTGAATTACCGCTGCACTCGATGGCCCAGTAAACCTGGTTGACATCACAGTCCGCTTCATCATGGTTGTTCGATAAGTACTTTTGGTCATTGAAGTGGCACTTGTCGAAGCAGTCAAAGTCTGGGCTGGAATGCTGCTCGCATCCTGGTTGTCCTTCCTTGAACAAATGGCTGCTGACGTCGAACACACCCGCACTGGAGTCAGTTCCGACTGGCTGCACGCCTTCCTCCTGGTACACATCACAGCTGCAGGAGGAAACACACACACAATGCTGGTCCCGGGCAAGTACAATCAGCGCACTTACAAGTATAATTTAAAACAAAAATACTTAACACAAAGTAATCGTTTGAATGGTACCAATATCATCCTGAATTAAAGATGACAGTGATTCTCATTTTTCTTTACATATTCAATTATTATCAACACAAACATATTCGCAAGTCTTCATAGAGCACACTGTCTGGCTTACCCAGCTCAAATTTGGTATATGCACATATAGTGTATGCACTTGTGTAATTCCGTGTCAAATGCTTTGTTAAAAGTGAACTACCACTTGATTGTGCATTACTATATGGTACGAGTGATTAACACAAATTAGGATTGACATTTTTTATCAACATCTAAATTTGGGTAAATTGACCACATCCAAGATGGCCACCATGGATGCCATGAAATATACTTTATGCCATATCTTTGCAACCAGGTAACAATGATGAGGCGTCTTTTTTTATACATTTTAATACATACGGAATCTATTTCAGCCATCTATTGATCGAAAAAATGGAAGGAAACCAAGATGGCAGAAACCAATCGTGGAACTAATTAAATATACGTTATGCTATATCATCCAGATAAAACAAAACCTGAACAGATTGTTTTAACAAAAAGCAAAGATCGTTTGGTAACAAGTGCAGTTTCAGTGAATGTTCTGAATGAGGATCTGAAAGTGCTACTGACAGTGCCCGGATACTGAGAAGGGACATTACAACTTCCTGCACTTGCAATTTTCATGGAATGGTGCAGTGCACCTGTTACGGTGCAGTGCACCTGTTACGGTGCAGTGCACCTGTTACGGTGCAGTGCACTGGTACTGCGGGCAATCCTTACTTGTACAGCATCATCTGGCGTGTCTGCCCCTTGATGAAGGCCGAGTCACGGAAGAGGTTGAGGCCGAGCGTGTAGCAGAGGCGTTGGGCAGAGAGGCGGCGCAGCGATGCATATTGATAGCCACTGCACACTTTCTTGGTGGTGCCACTTCGCGTGTACTTGACGTAACCAGTGCAAGGAGCCCCCTCAACTCCTCGTGTCACCCCTGTCAGGCTGGACGTATCGACACTGAAGTCAGCTGTCAATAGAGTGAAGAGAGTCAGTGAGGACACAACCACAGTGTGAGGTGACAACCTGTCAGGCTGGCTGCATTGACACTGGGATCAGCAGGGTGGGTAGTGGTGCAGGGTGGGTGGTGGTGCAGGGTGGGTAGTGGTGCTGGGTGGGTAGTGGGTTGTGGTTGCAGGGTGGGTAGTGGTGCAGGGTGGGTAGTGGTGCAGGGTGGGTAGTGGTGCAGGGTGGGTAGTGGTGCAGGGTGGGTAGTGGTGCAGGGCGGGTAGTGGTGCAGGGCAGGGCGTAGTGGTGCAGGGCGGGGCGTAGTGGTGCAGGGTGGGTAGTCCCTGGATCGACCCATGGACCGATCGGTGTGAATGCGAATGCTGCTGCGTTTGCCATAGAAAATAGTAGTAACTTTGACTTTCCTTCACAAATTTGGAGCAAAAAACTCCAAAAATGGGATGGGTATTTTTTGTTTGTTGTTGTTTGTTTAGCAATCCCCCAACACAAAAACAATACATTGACTATTGGAGGTCAGCATGGGTAGCTATGCCGTATACCACATTCGCATTCGCATAACGCGTATATGGAATCTTACCTTAAAGCTGTATAGTCAAATGAAAATATCAAATTTTGAAAACCAAAACTATTATCTAAATTTGATTCTACATAATTATCTAACTTTGATACTGCTGCAATTATTAAACATTTATCACCACACATAAGGGAATAGGTCCTCCTAGTGAGGCAATTGAATAGAACCTGCTATTCTAGAACTAGATTAGAATGCTATATTGCGTCTGCATTTTGGCATCCTTTCCTAAATTACATTTTCATGGTTGCTCTTTAAATATCTCAAAAGTTAGCCATTTAAAATAAAAGTTACTTCAAGATAAACAAGGTACATTATAACGATTAGCCTAATTTATTTATCTCAGAGAATGTCAGAAACTCAGAAACATCTGACTTTGCAACTTTAACTGGGAGTCTGCTTCCTTCCTGTTTATTGAGTGCTTATGATGTACACTCTGCAACAAGGACCACTCCCCACTTGCATTGTTTCAGAGTGGAGTGTGCTGCACTCAATACCGCACCTTCCACTCCCACATCACCATGCACAAACCCAAATATCATCATCTAAACGGCTGGAAGACCAATATAATAATATGTTCAGATGAATAACACTTTTATAAAAAGAAACCACCAGAAAACAGCAAATGCAATACTTACAGTCACATGTCGATATAGGGTTCGAATTGACCTCATAGGGAAGCAGCTCGACTCTAGGAATGAGCAGTAGAAACGACGCCACAAAAACCCACATCCTGCAAAATAAAGAACCAACATTCTCACGCATGTTACTGTCGTTTAATTCATATCTGTCATGATATTTGTGGATGCAACAAAAAAGTGTCATCATCATCATCATCATGCTGTCAGTCGCGATGTGACAAAGACTACTTTCATTACTTGACTGCCGCTCTCCATGTTACTACTGCACGCTTAAATACTCAAGTTGGAAAATGACTAGTTATACTTCGTATAATTATGTCCAAACAATCTATCCATTGGGTCTTTATTTAGGGCTTAGCCTATGTCGAGGATCTGTCAAGTCATTCTGTGACTGTTACTGCAAGGCTTCCCCAAATGGGGTGATCTTCCATCTAAGCAACCAAAGTGGCATTAAATTATGGTTCGTACTTATCCAAATATATTGTTAACAACAAATCTTTAATAAATATCATGATCTAAAATAACATTTGTCCCTGCATGTATACATAAATATAAGGATTTCACACGCACACACACACACACACACATATACATATATATATATATATCATCATCATCATCATCATCATGCTGTCGGTCGCGATGCGACAAAGACTGCTTTCATTACTTGACTGCCGCTCTTCATTTAGCTCTCTGCTGTGAGAGCGATGTCCATGAGTCAACATTTCATGAAAGCTGCCTGCAAAAGTGTTGAAGTGCTGCTGGCTTTTGCAAGTTACCAGCGGCACTCTCTCGGGGAGGTTTCACACCGGCAACAGTAAGCACGTCCGGTACCATCAATTAGCATATACAACTCACGACTGGATAACGTGTCGTTGGGTTGCTCTGGCAAAATTAGTCTACATACAAGCAAATACGCAGTAAGTATAATAAAAACTGTGGTTAGCTTAATTATGATGCATTAGAGCATCATTATGGAAAGTTTAGACTTTCGTTGGTCCAATTTGGACGAGTTATTTGGTTATAAACAACCAAGGATAGAACACTAGAGTGGGTTTCTCGAAGGAACCAAACCGGTCATTAGCGGTCCCATGCTCTACCACCAACGGGAGACCGTGATTATGGGTAGAGATGTGGGCTCTGCCTCGTCTCCTGTGGAAATTCTCTCGTACTCTAATAGAGCGTAATGTTGGAGATGCTCCTGGGTTTCTTTTATAGACTCCCCACAAACTTTTTCAGGCGTTTCTCCGAGTTTCGTAGCATTTTCTCCAACTTGTTGACGTAGTAGTCACAGGTGGGAGAAGTGTGCAGAACAGAGGGATGGGCGGGCCGATACACTGGTCCCGACCGCGCGTAAAGTTGGGTTTGACCCACAATCCACGCACAAATTTAGCTTATTACGCCTGTGTTATAACGGTATAAACACGTTCTCTAACACCACCAGATGTCCAATTGATTTTGAAACAACCAAATTGTGACAAATATATATACCAGGACTGACCAAAAATCTTTGTTTACAGTTCCTGATGTTTTGGGGGGCCACGAACGGAGTAAGAGCGCGGTGCAGACAGCAGCCGAGGGGCGTGTTCCGAGTGGAGTGGACGAGGAGTACGACCCACACTCTTGTTGTTCGGCAGGGCCGTCGACACAGCCCCGGTGCCTATCCTCTTCCGACCCGACGAGGACCAGTGCCCTGATGTGCCTGCCCTCCAGATTGGGAGGCTCGCTTTCACGGTTGAAAGCCAATCTTGCCGTCCAAAATCACTGCCGTGTCTCGGAAGCGGCGTACCGAGTGTCCGAAGAGGATTCGATGAGGATATTCTTGGACACAAGAGACTCAGCGGTAGGAGCTTAAGGCTCCTCCTCCCCCTTCTCCTAAACGGAGGAAGAAGAAGAAACAGGTGATTTCTTCGGGTGATGAATTCACCAAGGAGCGGGCAGAGACTGGTTTTCGCAAAAAGCGGAAGACTAAGTCCAAAAAGAAGAAGAGGAAGAGGAAATATTCTTCTTCTGATTCGTCAACTGAGTCTACTTCTACGGAATCAGACTCAGACACCATATATGAAGGTGTCTATGCGGACATTGGCACTAAAGTGGCTAAGAAGGTGGAGAAGCCAAAGGCTAAGCGGGTTAAAACCACTACGCTTATGTGCGAGACCGTGAATGGTCATTTCCGCACGTTTAAACCGGCGGAGGTTATCTCCAAGTTAGGAGATGAGTTAACAGGCATAAAGGGTGTTCCCAACTCCATCATTAAAGAAATGGATCGGGATGTCAATATGACGGATGACCGTAAGAAGTTTGAGGATGTGTTGCACACAGTGCATAAGGCAGTGTTGGCTAACCTAACAGCTATTGTTCCTGTGGCTAATAGGATGCAGAGTGAAAATAAGTTCTCGTCTTTGGCTAAGACAATGGACAAAGGCATTGCAGTGTTAGCGGCGGCAGGTAATTACCTGTCGTATCGATGATATGAAAATGTCTTCAAGTCAGTTTGCACAGATGCTGGCAAGGAAGTGGCTCGCTCTAAGAAGGTTACCGATAATGAGGGGAAGGAGTTTACGCTTTATCTTGCTCCAGAGCCGATTAAAGGGAAACCCTTAGATAACACCAAGATGTTTGGCGGTCAACTACAATACCTCTATAAAGAGGTAGAGACTGCAGCCAAGAGTGGCAAAAACATGGATGGCAAGAAGAAACAGGAAGCTCTTCATTTCAAAAAGTCACGAGGGGATTTTCGTCCACGACGGTTCACCAGAGGAACCAGACCGAGTTCAGGCTTCGGTCAAGGGTTTCGG